>WYDI02016179.1:0-36848 GCA_009867235.2 Psittacus erithacus
CAGTTATGTTAGCGATGAACTTCATGAGCGGCACCCATTGATTATGTTGTGTTCTAGTGGTAACTGTTGGGGAGAAATGATTAAGTGCATCAGGATTGATCAGTAATTTTATTTTTCTCAAACAGAATTGCTAGGAAGTCTGTTTATGTGTAGGTAGCTAGCTAAAAATATGCTAGCATTTGTTATGTTTATGTTATTATGTATGGTGTACTTAGAGTATTCATGGCAGAATAACAGAATTTCAGTCTGAGATATTTCCTATGCATTTTGCCTTTGTTTTAATTATAAGATCTCTGTATATATGGAGATTATTCTCCTGCATTTCTTAGTTTACACCATAGTGGAGTCTGAAGTGTGAGGTATCTGTATTACATATAAATAAGCAATGTAATCTGGTGCCTGAACTATTTTTATGTTGCACCTGAGAAGTTAAGATGTCCCTTTCCTTCCTGTCCTTGGATTACTGCTGCCTTTGCTTTCTGTCACTAAATGGATTGTAAAAGTTGTTTTTCCTGTGATGGATGCAGCTTGTCGTGCTGCTTTTAACTGACTTTAGTTCCAAGCCAGCGGGCTGGGCTTCCTGGTTAGCTATAGGAAAATGTCACCTGACCATGAGAAGAAACTCAGCTCAGCAGAACAAATTATGTTTAGTTGCTATAGACAGTGAACCATATGGAAATGGCTTTGCAGTTACCTCTGTGTAAATCCTGTCTAGGAAAGGTCCTTAAAGACGTTGCCCTTTCATGCTCCGCAAATCATGTAAGCCTATCGGGCAGCAGCTTCTTGGAGTCCTCTGCTTCTCTGTGACCTGACATTTGCTTTCCTCTGATGGCCTTTCTGCCAGCTTTTTCTGTATTAGAAAATAGAATAGAACATGAGGTTGGGGAAACAGTGAATTTGTTTCATGGAAGGTTCATTGCAGATGCATGTGCCTGGACCCTGTGAATGAATAGTGTGGCAGGACTCTCAGGAATGCAACAGAAGTGCTTTCGGAACTTACTTTCCTGTAAGAGCTTCCTTTAAAGGGAAGTTCTGGGGGAAGATACCTGGGCAATTTGTTGTCTTCCGGATACAGGCGGGTAGGGCTGATGTATTTCTCTTAAAGCAGCAGGGCATCACGTCAGCTACCTGCAGGAGAACAGAGCTCTCCGACTTCTGCACTTTTCTCTGACTTCAGTCAGAATCCAGCAAATTTAATAGAGTGACTTTATCGATAGGAATAAGCCTTAGGTCAAGCCTTAATTTACACCTGTGGTCCTGTGCTTTAGCCAATCAATAAAGTGTTTTTTTTCCTGTACGTCTGTTGAATTCACAGGTTCACTTTAGCAGCTGCCTTCAAAGAGTGCTGGTAATATGAACAAACACGCTGAATCTTTTCAAGTTCTTGATAAAGGTGAATGTGAAATTTCAGGTTTCTAGAGAACAGGGCTTAAACACCACAAGACCTGGCTTTACAATTGTGAAATAGTTTAGTGTCCCCTGAATTGTGCCTTACTATCCATGTTTGGGTTATTTGCCTTGTTGAAAATGAGACATTCAGACCCTTTATTGATATGGTTCAGGTTGTCTTTCTGTCCTTCACACAATTTTCGGTCTTTCAGTGTTGCTACCTTACAGCAGAGATTGATAGCCTTTAATCTTTCCAAAGCTTTTGCCAGTTGTGATTTCACTTGCCAGTCTTACAGATATAAATGGGTTATAAGCCCATTTTTTGTCTTTTTGTTTTAACTTTTCTAATTAATCTAAATGTCATGGGGAGAGTAGTTGGGGAGGGAGGGGTGGTGTAAGAAAACCACAGAAGAAGACTGTGTTAAACACGTTTCTATTCACCCTGACTAGCAGATAATACTGCCTGCACTAATCTTTAGCCCTCTTCCTTCAGTTGTCTTTGCCTTTGATTTATGAGGCAGTTGACCCTGGCCGAGCCCTGTCAGCGGCAGTTCAGAGGGGCTCTCACAGCAGAGGGCCCTCTGATCTGACAAACTGATTGTGAGGGAGAGATCTAAAGGGCTAAAGCCCTTTCCCAGGGAGCTTGCAGCAGCAGCTCTATGGAGAGGGTGAGGGGAGTGCACGGGAAACCTCCCTGCCCTGGCATGAGGGCTGAGCACAACAGGAGGCAAAACCAGGCTCAGTGCTTTCTGCCTAATAAGCCCGACAAGGGAAACAACTATATCTAATTTAAAGGCTGTTAAGTGGAGGTCAATTGCCAATAATTGTCCTAAGTAAAAACAAATACTGAAAGGGTGTCGCAAGTCCAGCCTGGACTCTATTGAAATAAGATAATTAGGACATAGAACTGTCAATTAAAACCTACAGGGAAGAAGTTGGTGTTGGTTATGGGATAAGCTAAATTAAAAACAACAACGAAAAATATCAACTGAAAATATGGATGCTAATTTGCATAACTCCTCATTTAGCATGAAATCTTTATTTTAAAAGCAGATGCTGTCACTTGCAATAAGATGGAATGGTATTTTAATTCTACAGCCGTAAAGTAGATAGAAAGCTAATTTGGTAATATATAGATCAGTATACATTGAAGCTGGCTTAATTAGTCACTAAAGCAGCATGTTAGCACATGCAGTGTTCGCTGTGACAGTCATCTAGTTGTCCCTCTGAAAATACTTAAAGCATTATGGTGTAGGCACCTGTATTCTTGTGCGAACTTTAGTACTCAAGTAATTAACCTTTTGGACTGTACTCCAAAGTAAATGCCTTTACCATGTGGGCTTGGGCTGCCTTTAATCTACTGCTTCATCAAAATAGATAAAGTATTGCTGTGCAAAGCAAGATTTGGAATCATAATTATCAGGGGAATGCCTGTCCAAACTATTTGTTGTACAGACAGTTTACTGCCAAGAGGTTTTAGTTGTTGGCAACAATTCCAAGAGAGCATGAATTTCTCTGCTAGAAGCTACGAGAGGATCAAAATGGTTTTCTGTATTTCTAAACAAAACGATCCCAGAGAAGTCTGTCAGTCTAACCAAAAAGTATGGTTATGAGACACTAATTCCATACTTCTGGCATTGCTTATGGGGTGTACACTCTCACTTATAACATGATCAAATATATAGTTTTTGGAGCTGTTTATGGCTTTGTTGGAAAAGCCAGCAAAAAAAGCATTCTCAGTCTCCCTGAAGTGAGTATACATACCCGGAGTTCCTCAGTTACTCTTTTGAACAAAATAATCAGAAGTACATCCTAAATCACCTATGTTTTATGATTACAAATCTAAAGAATCTTGTGTCATCCAGTTTTCTCTAAGCTAACGAGCAGCTAATGTGAAGAAAGTGTTTCAGTCTCTGAAAAGTACGTAGTATGCATAAAATTCATGCAAGTAATACTTTTTTATATGTTTATATATGTGTGGATATATAAAGAGAACTGATGGAAATGGTAGACTAGTGACTTTTTACACACAGTGGAATGAGGGGAATCGTATTGTTTCCTGGCTCACAATTTGTGGTCTGTGTTGTTTCAAGGCTGCCTGAGGAATTTCTGCAGCTGGGATTTGCTGTGTCTCACTCTTCTGAGGATACTGTGGTGTCTGATAAGGGGGACATGCTTCAACTTTTCCTGGTGTTGGGGTGCTGCAGGTTTGTTTCCTTTTCAACGGGATATTGACATCTGCAGTCAACTGGTTAGTACACACCCAGCTGTTTGAAGTTTGAAGAGGTGCTTCAAACTTCGACACGAAGGCATTTACAATCCAATAAATTAGTTATAATGCTCAGTTTTGTGTTTGGCTGCATCAAAACATGTTGAAGACGGGGGCATCGATGGAACCAACAAGATTTTTAAGCCATCCCTTTCCCTTTTCCCCTTCCTAAAAAATAACAAAAAGAGAACATCAACCTGCCTCCTCTATGAGACAGAGGAAAAGCAGCAAAAGAAGCATGAGCAAATGCAGAGGATAAAGAATACTCAGAAAACCAAACCTGGGTATGGTTTTCTTTTCTGTACCTAGGCAATATGCGAAGTTTCCTGTGCAACCAAAATGAGTAAGAAATTAGACCAATTTGAACAGGAGCTTTTGTTTTACTCTCAAAATTAATAGTGAAAGAGTCCTCCACAGACAGTTTAGTTTTGCATGATTTATATAAAAAAATAAAGCAGGTAAAGCATAAAATAAGCACAGGTATTCTTAATAAAGCTGAAGTAGGAAAACGCCATGACAATGAAATTGTACCTGCTAATAGCATGGAGCCTGCTTCATATTTCTGAAATACACCAGCACATTAAAAACTGACCATCAGGTGCATTTTTCTAACAGATTTAGAAACGTCTGCTAAATGACACTGTCTCAGAGAGTAGGAGAAGAGGAGAAGGATCGAGCAAGATTACCTTGGCTCGGATATGTCTAGTTGTTGTTTATAATGTAACATCAGAAATCATGTAGTAATTACGTGAACTGCAGGGAAAAAACAACCCCTGGAAGAACTGCTGAGCATTCTCTTTTCTGTACTTCTGGTATTTGATAGATTTGAAAGTCATGTTGCTCTGCCAGTCAGGGTGTTCCATCACTTAAGCGATATCCTTTTCCCTTCAAAATGCCAAGCTGCTAAGATCCAAAGCTCCTTAAGAAATGAATCAAAATTTACGTGACTGTGTTTTAACCCATTCAAAATGAATAGCTTCTGATGCTTTACTCCATAAGTAAAATTAAAACTGGGAATTAAACCAGAGGATATCCACAGCTTTTCAGATATCTGGATACTTTCAAAGATGCTCTCAAAGTAAGTGTAGTGGCTCACATTCAACCTGATCTTTTTCCTAATTTCTGGTGGCTTGCCTATGTTGAATTCTTTTGGTCATGCTGGGTTAGGCAAGTCTTTCATCAGTTAATTTTCTTGCTTTCCCTGGCGCAGTGGAAACAAAGGATTTCTCATGTTAATACTATCCCTGTATAGAATATGTATGCCAGTGTATTTGAGAAAGTGTTACGCACAGCTGTAGCAGAAATCTTTAGTGGAATAAAGTACATGGAGGCAAAGAGCAGCTTGTTCTAACCTTGGAAGGGTTGCAGCATACTTAAACTGAAATACTCAGACATAGGAAATATTTTATTGAATATAATCTGAAAGTGTCAGAGCAGTTTGAAATCACAACACTATTTAGGGGTTTAAATAACCCCAGTGTTACTGTAACTGATTACTGTCGGGATAAAAATTGAAGTGTCATTTGTTAGATGCTCCCTTTGCCTTTCCTTTATGTCTCTCTGCTTCTCCCCTTTGTAAATATGTTGACTTCTATAGCCATGGTAACTTCTATGGTTTGAAAGTTGTCACTGTTTGATTTGCAGTAATTACAGTGTCTCCTTAGCTGCTGACAAGATTTAGGCTTTGAGATAACTCTGCCACTTGGAGTTGCGGTTTCTGGGTACTGTTTTCTTCGTGCCACTCTCAGGCTTTCACTCGGAGATGCGATGGTGCCTGGTAGATTACTGCTCATTTCCCAAATAAATGGCTAGACAATATTCTTTTCAAAGTTGGCAGAACATAACTAGTGAGTTCTGAGATTTTCAAGTAATGAAGGTTCTGTTTCAAATGGAGTCTTGCTAAAAACAAATGTCTGTTGTTTCACCATTTCCTCTTGCTGCAGCATTTGTTCTGTTCCCTGTAAAGATTCTGCATTTAAAAATAGCAGAGAGAGCACACAGCTTTGGGATCTCTGCCTTCACCATAAAAAAATACGACTACAGGTAGGAAAACAATCGTAATGGTTTCCACTTGTGGTATTCTTCAGCTGTCTGTTTGTCACGCGTAACAGTTTCACAGTGTCTTCTCTGTCTTCTCCATCTTCACTGATTAATTTTGCAGATGTTTATGTTCTTCCATTTACTAGTTAAAATAATACCTAGGCATTCGTATTTCCTTAATACTGTATTATATGCTTGGAACAAGGCTGTGACCATAATTTTTTCTGCATCTTGATGAAAGGAGATCACAGCAGGCATGGGGACAGTCCTCATTCTTGAAGAATAAAAGGCACTATTGTCTCTTCAGTTTGGAGGCAGAGAAGAGAAGAGAGAGAAGAGAAAGGTGTTGGTTCTCTTTAATTGTTACACCAGTCAAAGAAGGTAGGGTAGGTCATTACATTTCAATTTTATAAATAGCAAGAGATTGTAATGCCTTGGGACGCCTCCCGGGGAACAGAAGTGTTGCATCTAAGGTGATGCTTCAAAACTCTACTCCCATGGGCGATGCCATATACGTGAGATGCATTATGCAATGTAGCTGACAACAGATATGTGTTGTTTCACTTCCAGTCCCAAGGGGAGAACTGCCTATGTGCTGCTTTCCATGTAGCCTTGGTTAGATGAAGTGAGCTTTCGGCAGAGTCCAGTGTTGCAGGAGCATGCCTTACAGAAAACCTTCAAAGATAACAACCATTTATCTAACAGCATCTTGAGTTGCAGCTGAATGTACTCTCGGCTGTTTGCCAGGGCACTGATCACACCTTTGTTTTTCATTGTGAATTTGAAGGAATGGATGCAGTATGTTTTGTCTGAGGAGAAATGGATAGTTTTTATTAAGTCCTTGAGTGACAAGTCTTCCCCTGGGTAGGAGTGCTACTGAGCGCTCAGCTGAGTGCTCAAGATGGGAAACTGTTGCTGAAACCAGAAAGAATGGCAGAAAATGCAGCTAAAACACAATAATTCTTTGAACTTCAACACCTTTGTCTCAAGGCAAAAATACGATGTTCTGCCAGCAGCAGTAACACGTGTTAGCATTTTCTTGCTCCTTTAAAGCTGTAATACCTTTCTGATACTCAAAAATGAAAATAAAGCAGAAGCCAGACCACTAGGGTAACACTTTTCACAGGCTCCGCAGTTTTTAAAACGTTTAACACAGAATGTGGAATAGTAATTAAAACCAACTGTTCTGGGTAAAAGACATTTGTGCTTGGCCTCTTTTGGAAAGCTCTACTATTGCAGTAGCATTTTATGTGGTTACAGGTTATATTTTCTTGTAAAGCACAGGGAGTACCGTGTGGTATCCGTGAAAATAAACATGCAGCAATTGCACCACGTTTCCAGTTGCTGGGCTCTACTTACCTACGCTCCCTAGGCAATAGTAATGTCAAATCATCAGTTTACATCCTTGTGTGTCAGACACCCCTACCGCTACTAATGTATGCTAAACTGCCAATAGCTTGTCACAGTATCAGCATCGGGAGTGGTCGCCCCAGAGCTAAATGATGCTTGGGCAGCACTGACATCAGTAGGAGTAATCACCATTTCTGTCATCATCCTTCTACAAGGCTCAGCATAAATCTCTTCCCCATTTCATCCCGTTGTGGTCATGAAGGACTGGTGTAAGCTGGCAGCCAAACTGCTGCTTGGTTAGGAGGGTGGGGAGAGAAAGGAGGGGGAACTGGTGAGGGAAGAAGCTGCTGTGCTTTTCTTAAATGCAGTTTGTGTTTTTAACTAGTTGATGATTTGCTGTTCTCTCTTTCATACTGTACTTTCCGTACAAGATATGAAGCCTTAAGAAATTTCCCTCCCAGAAATAGTGAAAAAGAGCAAGGAAGAAGCCACCCAGTATAATTCCCGACAGGCTGTAAAGTAAATGCTTTTGACTGACAAAAAAGGCTCTGGATTTTTACACAGCTTTGGTTAATCATAGTGCGGTGATACTCTTCAGCGCACGAATGGATGTACTTCCAAATACATGGTATAATTGCTGAATGCATCCCATTGGGACTGGGGGTATAACTGCTGGAGAACAGTATTAGAATATGAAATAAGAAAGACCGTTTTTATGTCTTGCACAGCAAAGCAGAAGAATGCTGCCTGCAGATTGGCTACAGATTTTTTGCTTCTGGCTTGAAATAGAAAATCCACAATTAGATTTGCATCCAAAGAATAACCACAGGGGTCTGAGATGATGTAATACATATGTGAAAATACACATGTATTATCTGCTGTGGGTGCCAGTGTCTCCATGGCCTTCTATTAAAAGTATTTGTTATTCTTCTAATAAAATCATCAAAGGAAGCTGTTGCTCCATGTTGTGCTAGGTGTGATGTTACCTTAACCCACTGCTGGCATGCTGATTGCCTGCAAACAAGAGGTATCTTGGAGTTGCTCATGTGGCTGGGAGTTGCTGCCAGAGCTGTGAGCTATTTGTCCTTCTTGCTTCAGGGTCATTTCTGCCTAAATCTGTGAAGCTGGCAAAGCTCCATGTGATGTGGCAGCAGGGAATGGCTGAATGCTTACAGACAGGGCTGTTCGTACACTCTGTGTACGAACAAGCAGCATGTATGGTTAGAAGTTGAGCAGTTTTTAATTGTTTGTGCCTGAGGGATGATGGAAGTCACCGTCTGGATGGCATGCTGTCGGTCAGGCTGTGTGGCTCTAGATCACCTCTTATAGGAACAGAAAGTAGGTGAAGGCTGAGGCTGCTTTGCATTCTTTAACATTCTTAAATAGTTTTTAAAATGTCTGACTGAATTCAGCTCCTCTTAACATGGAACCAAAATATTTATCAAATTCACACGTTTAAAAATTTTAGTATATTTTAAGAAATAGTGCTGGTACCCAACAGGACCGTGATGCTTATTTCAGACAGGCAGTAGCTGAGATCTGTAATTGAATAAATGAAGTTATAGTTGTTATAGTTGTTCAGAAATGTGCACATCATCACTGAAGTTTTAACCCAAGGGACCTGGCTGCCATCAGTGTCTTAACTCCACTGAGTTTGTTGTTAGTAAACAAGGGCAGAAATGAACCGGTTCTGTGCATTTGACATGCTGAGACAGAAAGGCACCAAGAAGTAGTCAGATTAAAGGAAGAAGAGCAGATTCTTTGTATTAGTTCTCTCCTTTCCCTAAACTTCTGTAACTGACAGGACCAAACCACGTCCTGTAGCGTGAAGGAGCATCTTTCAGGGGAAAACTGCCAGTTCTAGAAACCTGAGACCAAGCCATGAATGAGCTCCCACAGGAGGCACTGCTGCCGTCTGATCTTCAGTGTGTGTGTTACACCTGCGGCTGCAAACAAACCTGGGAATGATGCTGACCTAATACGTGATCTATTGATCCATTATAATCTGATTATAATGACAAAAATGAGCATATTTTGTGTGTTGTAGCAGCACAGTTGTTGTTTGGGGGTTTTTTAGGGGTGGGATTGGTCATTGGTGGTGTCAAAATAGGTGGCAGTTGATGCCCACTGCAGCAGAGTAGGTGATGGTAATAATGCTTGCCTGTGTATTTATACAATGTTAGTTTCCCTTTTTCAGCTTATCAAGTTGAAATTACTATCATCAGGTCAAAGCTATTTTCTCAAGGGTGGATTTGTGATAAACTAAATGTACTCTTTTTCTCTTTTGTGCCCAGTGTGACATACAGCAAGAGTATTAATATCAGATATAATGAAGCTATAAATTGCCTTTTCTCTTCTTAAGAATGGTGTTGAAATACCAAGCAATAATAGAGGAGCTGCGTATTTTGTGCGAGTGAATGAATGTCCTAAGCAGATGTTCAAGACGAAGAAATAAAATAAAATAATAAAAAGCCTGCAGAAATGGGATATAAAACTGTCTCATGCAGGTGCTTTCCTAGGAGGAAACAATTTTGATAACATCATGAATTACTGAAATAGTAGCAGGTGAATCTAACGCCCTGTGCTTATCTAGCAATAGCTTGGCAAGATTAAGACATTAAATTCTTCATAGGTGATATACAGGGGTCCAACTGTTTGTTTGATACAGCTGTTCATCATCTGCTCTGAAAGCTTTAGTTATGCTTCAAGGATTAATGAGTCTGATGTCCTGTGAGGTTCCGGTTGGGGGTTGCTGGGTTGTGTGGATTTGGATCTTGGTTTTTTTTTATGAGGATATTCAGTTGCTGCTCAGTTCTTTTAGGCAAACATAGGTAAAGGTTTTAATTGTGATCAGAGCCATAAAAGCATATTCAGTTTTCTTATTGTTTGGTTTTTAGTAAGTTCAGTTATCATGGGAAAGGTCAATTGTCAATACAACATAATGATTAAAACCAGTAGTGCATCCTCCTTTCTAAAACTCCACAGTAGTAGCACACCCGTAGTCCCTTTTTGCTTACGTGACAGCCACTGGGACTGGTTTGAAATACAGATGTTTGGGATTCTTTCTCATACCTTTCAGATGTTTCTGCAAGTGCTTTTTTAAGCTCGATTTGATAAGAGTGCAGAGCTGGGCTTCTTTGTATAAAGATATTGGGGTGTGTGTATCTAATGCGCATGAGCACTTGCACTGATGCAGCAGCTTGTGCGAGGAAATGATGAGGCCTTTCGTCAGTGGCCTGGAGCCAATGGCTACTGAAAAAAAACCACTGCTTTTCCATTGACTTAAACTGGCCACAGATGGTGTCCTACATGCACCTTCTTTTCCCATGTAGTTTCCCTTAGTAGCTGAATACTGCAATATTTGCCATATTGGAGATCTTGACAAGATGACCTTGTTCCGTTCTGGGTTTGCCTTTGCTCAAGTCATGGTACAGCCTCATTTGGAAGCATTATTCAGTGAATCTTAATCATTTTAATTTTAAGAGTCATATTTTGCTTTCCAGGACCCTAATTGGATAGGAGTAGGTAGTAGCAATCTATTCATTGCTACTGAGAAATGGGAGAAATTAACAACAGAAAGCGAGTTTCAGACTATTTCCATGTTCTTCCACTGAGATGCATACCTGCTTTAAGGAAATAAAGGTAGGTGCTGCACCTGAAAGGTCACACAACAAAAGGTCATGAACATCAACTGAGAGAAGTGACCATCCTGAGAATACTTAGAGGGATGTTTATAGAAATGCCAGTTACTGAGTTGTGAAAGGTCATCTTCGGCAGCATTGCTTCTGTCATAGGGACCAGGAGCCACGGACCTTGGGTGGTTTTCAGCTGGACAAAACTACCTCAGTTTTGGTCGTTGACATCTAAGGTGCTGTGTTTGAGTTGATTGGAAATAAGCAACGGTTATTTTGGTATGATGGGTGTAATGGAGAGGAAATAGTAATCTTTGGCCTTTGCATATGTAAAATGCCAGGTCTCATTCACAAGAATGAAGGTTCATTCATCATTTAGGCAAGTAGTGGGCTAGAGATTAGAATTGGGTCCTAACGAGTGACACTAATGTGACCACTCGTGTAGTTAGTGATGATTCACTGCCTGTACGTGGTTCAGATGTTGCTGGTGAGCTTTATCTAAAGCTGGTTCCACGACTCATTTAAAGTCACTGTGAATTGCAGTGTTAGAGAGGTGAATAGTCAGTATGACCTTTTGACTCATGATGAGAAGAAAAAAAACCTGGCTTAATCTTATTAGAAGTCAAATGATTCGGAAAGCGACTGAAAGCTAATCAGCCCTGGGGATTACTGTGAGGCTTTGGTGATTAATGTGGTGTTCTCTTCATTACTTTTTTCCTTTAAGGGTTCCTCAGGTTGTTCTGTTGTTTTGGCAGAAATAAAGTGTATGATCTGACCTGGTCAGTCACTTGAGCCTAATCTTATTATTTTTAGCTGGATTCACATAATCTTATTAGAATATCTCGGTCAGCAACATATAAAGATTCTCTTTCAGTTTGCTTTCCGGTTAACTGTGTTCTTAAGCCACTGAAGAATCAAACTGTAGTATAGAATGAAAGAAAGAACTAATTGTTTTTGGACTGAAATGGAAAGTAGCAGAAAACTTACTTGTTGAGGGAACGAATCACAAAAGGTTTCACTTTGTTTGTGTGTGACTTCAGTTCCTTAGTCACGGGATAGTCGTTTTAGAGCTAACTTTCCATTCTAGGAAATAAGAGATTAAAACAGGAGAAAATATGTGATGTTTCTTACTCAGACTCCACCCAGAAAACAGACTGTATGAGCTTTAAATTCTAAAAGGCAAAGCTTCTTACTGAAGGTTTTGAGATTTATAGTACTGCCATGCAAGCTTATCTCAGTTCTTGAGGCTCAGCTTTGAGGCAGATGGTTTCAGGTGAACCCTCAGGGCTGGACTAAAACAGGAGCTCATTGTGCATGTATTTAGGGCTGTAGATCCCGGAGGTGCACCGTCGCACCAAAATGTTCATTTTTCTAGTCCTGAAAATAAAACTCATAATTTCCTTCATTGGAAACAAAACTTAGTTACTCTGACTCTAGTCACTGGAGTACCGTCTGTCTAAGCTGCCTCACTGCTGAAGTGAACTTGGCTCTGGGTGGGGGTTAAAGACCATCTGCAATTCAACTTGTGTTGTGCTGATACTCCATCTTCATGTTGTGGTGGCAGCTGCAGTCAGAAGGTGGAAAAAGCAGTAGTCCTTTTCCAAATAGGAACCTTGAATCGCATTGAAGGGTGTGGTGTTCCCTGTTGAGCTGAGGCCAAGTTAAGACCATTACCTTCCCTTGACCTGGGTTTACATGGTATGCTGTCATCTTCAAGTATGGTAGGAAAGGGGCAGTTTGCAGTGTAGCACACAATGAGATTTTTGGGGAAATAACGGAGCAACAATTCATGTAGCTGAAAAGAAGAGGACATCCCTGTGTTAGAAGGGACAGGGTTTGTGCTGTTGTATAACAAACAAGAAATTGTCTGAAATAAAATAGCCCAGAAGGTAGTGGGGTTCACCCAGGTTTATTAAGCTTGCCAGAGGTGAAGGTACTGGGTTTCACATAGGTTTCTTAAGCTTGCCGCAGAGGCTGTATGCAGCCCCATGTAGACATGTATGTAGCTTATGTAACTGCACATGGTTTCGGGGTGATCTTTCCACAGCTCTATTAACTTTGGGTTTGGTTTGGTTTCTTAAATTTAAAAGCAGGCTGAGGTTTCGAAGCATAAGATGCCATCATGGAGTTGTGATTGATTTGTCATGGCTCATTTTAGGCTAGGAATGTGGTTTTTTTTTTTTTTTTCTAAAATGAGTTTTTATTCTGCATATTTCAGGCTTTGGATCAGTAGTTTGGCACAGCTGCTGCTGCTAAGTCCTTGAATACTTAAAACACTGGATGTTTTAAGAGTCGTGAACACATTCTGCATCTTTGGACTTCAAGTCCCAAATGCCTGTCTTTTTTTAGTGCTTCTGTAGCTTCCTTTAGCTTGGGATGTATATGGGATATATGGGATACCCCAAATTGTTAATGAGTGTATCTTTACAATATGAAAGGAAGGAAAATGGGAATGCATGTGATAGAATAATTAGTTTAGCCTGGATTTAGAAGACTGTTATAGTAATGGCTGTACAATCCAGCTTTTCCATCAGTTGAGCTGCTTAGAATCTGTATGTTTACTTTACATGAACATCCATGACATTAAGATAGTGATATTTACATATTATCATTTAAAATTTGCTAGAAGTGAAATACGCAATGTCAGGGAGTCTCTGACAATCTGTAGGTCAAAAATACCTGCCTCTGAGAGGCAGAAGATTCTCCATAATTAACTTCCAAAACCAGAAGTTTCCCCACCAGCATCTGGTACTATACTTGGAAGTACCGTACTTCCATGAACTTCAGACCTGTATGAGCATTCATTGTTCGTAAATGAACAAAGGTGAAAAGGACTTACTGGCTATGCTATTGAAGCCGAGGCAGGTCTTGTGACCTCTGTTCCACAATTCTTGATGTTTTACTTTTACTTTCCAGTCTCTCTTCAACTATTTCTTATTGCTATTACAGTCTAGTTCTAGTTTTGTCCTGAAGCCTGTTCTTGATCTGTGGAGATGGATTTGCTGGGCTTTGCCTGTCCATTCAAATGATCAAGATGATTCAAGATGGAATTCAGCAGAGGCTGCAGTGATTAGGCCAGCATTAGTGAATGATTGTATTAATTGATCCCAAGTTTGGACCAAATACTGAAGGGTTTTATTCTGGATGCACTGTACAAATTGCTGTAACCTGTTTGAATAGGTTTTATTCATTTTTTTTCAGTTTCAAGTGAGCGATTTCTATTGAAATTCTCATTTACCAAAGTATTATGCAGAGTGAGGGAATCAGATTATTTTTTTGGCTACGCAGCACCACAGATGTTAATCAGCTGCCAGTTGCTTTTGCAAACTGGCTTGTACAGTACGTGACACTGTCAGCAGCTACTGCTAAGATCCTTTGTCAGTTTTGTAGCGCTGAATGCAGAAATTCCCTAACCCAGTGAGGAAAGTATATTGCTTGTATTCGTTAGAGGTGTCCACCAGTGTGGTTTTTAGGGGGATGGAGCCCTTGTTTTGTTTTTTCCCTCTTCTTTTCCCTTCGGTCAGTGAGGAAGAAAGGCACAGTTGAGTACAGAATGTGAATCAGAACATGCGGTTGTAGCAACAGAAACTAAAGAGCACTAGAGTAGTATCCTGAAGATAGCAAAGCATTGTGAGGTTAGCTGAGATACCATCTGGGTTCAAGCTCCCCAGAGTTTATTTTCTTGATTGCATTAGCAGGCATCATAAATCACTATGGAAGACATAGAATTAAAGGAAGCCTGCTCGCAGATAGAAAAATGGATTTGCTGAAGAAGATAAAAGTCAAAACGCAGGTGTCTGACTGGAATTCAGGTTCAACTTTGCATATGTTGTGTTATTATGTGCATTGAAAAAGAACAACCAAAAACTAAACAGAAAAACCCCAAACCTCACAGTTATTCTCTAAATTTAAATGGCATTTTTACTGAGCTGGAATTGGCGTTTTTAATGAGTCTTGAACTCACTAACAAGTAAATGACAGCAACATTTGAAATCAATTCCATTAAATTCAGTCTCTTGAGAGAAGCCTGAGGGCATTTGTAAAAGGCCACAGATTCAGAATCTGAGGTCTGGGTATGAGAGTGAGGTCAGGCTGAGATCAGCCTGGGATTCTGCTAGAGTTTGTAAGTGCTATCCATGACAAGCTTTCTTTAGGACCTTGTCTTCGAAACATCACAGAAGAACGGATCACAGTTGTACCACTTACAACTGCTGAAAGAATGGTTGAGACATGCTGTGTGCTCATCTCTGCAGCCTCAGTCGCCAAAAAGGATTCCTGTGGGGCCATGTTCATTCTTTGCCCTGTAAGACTTGAGAAATACAATACAGCTGTCAAAAGTAGTTTTTAATATTTTATATTTTAGAATTTATCAGACTTTGCCACATTTTCCTTACAGGCTTGGTACATGAAGTGATAAGGAAGGAGAATAAGAGGAGGCAACAAAGGAATGTTAACATTGAAAATACACAGCTAGTGCACCGACTGGTTTTGAATGTATTTGATGACTAAACATTCTTTTTCTGTCCTTTGAATGTTAATTGGGTTTGCTACAGGTTGTAGAACATGCATTTATCCCGGAAACATCAGACACACACAAAGAGCAATAGTGAATAATATAGCGTAATTATACCTCTCTGCCTTTCTTAGCAAGGTGGATCTGAATTGAATTGCAGGTTCTGTAGCACTGAAGAAAATTCTGTAGTCCTTTCTGATAAGGATAAAAGAAGGCATTGAATATCCTCTATAAACAAAAATACCTTAACCATGCAACAGAAATAGCCCTCCTTTGATTTTCATACTTAATCCAGCATAGTTTATTTGACCTGTGTTCTACGCATATTTATACGAGACAGACTTTTGCACTGGTATTACAGCACTGTATGATACCAACTCTGTCACATTAAAATGTGACAGTTGTTTAGGGGTCTAACAGTTTCTTAGCTCCTTGAAAGAAGTATCCAAGTACTTTCACAGTTTTGGTATTTTCTTGTCAAGGATCTCAAAATCACTGTTTTTCCCAACTTCCTCTTGGTTCTTTTCCCCCTTCTAATATACATCTTCAGAAACTGCGCATGAAAAGCTTCACAAAGACATTCACCTAAAGATAGAATAAGTTTTAAATAGATCATTCAAAAGTTAGAGGTGTTTGCATTTCTCCTGCACTTTTATTGTTTGCTTCAGAGGCCTATGGTATTATTGATTTCTGTAGAGGAAAAGAAACCTCTTTGAATATCTGGTCTGACCTTCTGCATAATGTAAGTCATATAATTTCACTCTATGAGTTGAGTAATCATCCTTTCTGTTGGACCCAGTTACTTGTGGTAAAACTTAAACTTATCCATTAGAAACATATCCATTCATTCTTTTGAAGACAAAACAGAAGAGTATCCAAGTACTGATTAACATACCACTTCCTTTGAGAAACTACTCTAATGACTTAATTATGGATAATATGTGAGAAATTACATCAAACTCTGTTGTGAAGCGTTCTGCAGTTGGCTGTGCACTGTTACGGTCTTGCCTTGGAAAGGCTCTTCTGATTCTAATGCACCAGTGCTCTCTAGTACTTACTGGGAAAAGCATGAAGAGACAGTTGTTTAACCTGAATTTGTCTATACACTGAAATGTCATTCTCACAAAGGTTCTTAGTTTATCACAGTCTGGACAGCAGGCAAATGGACCTGGAGCAGTTATGCCAGCAGCATGAGCTTCTGTCATAAACCTTCGCTCATTTCCTTCTGGTCCTCTTTGTAAGTCGTCAGCCACGCAAGCCGGATGTGTTAGCAAATAGCTGCAGCACTGCAGTCTGTAGCTCTGGGGGAGCATGCTATGTGGGCAGCCTGAAACTGGAAAGCTTTTCTGGTATTTTGAATACCCAGATTTTGTTCTGAAATGTTCCGATCTTTTCCTGAAATTGAAGGAAACTTTATTTTGGAACAGTATTTTCATTGCCATAGTTTATTATTTTGAAGTATTAAGTATTCAGGGGAGTGCCAAATCTAGAACCTTAGGTTTATAGTCTCATAGCTATTCATGCTCTTGACTTCCTCCGAAACCTACTGACAGCCCAAGGCTGGGGGACACCAGCCTTCTAGGGTGAGCATGAGCTGCCCTTTCTGATGTGGATGGCAGATGGGTTATCTCTAAGCTATGCAAAAGCTGAGAGGGAATACTTAAATGAGAGCTTCAAGTTTCTGTGCTGAAGAAACAGACCCAGCACTGTAACTCATTGTAGGGCTCTTGTACTGGAAAACGGATCAACTTAGAGTCTCATCTGAGTGATTCTGAGTAACGCTAGAGATGAAGAAATAGCCCAAACCAATCCAAACCCAGAGATCAAGGAACAGCTCAAACCCAGAGTGACTGCAGTCAGTCCTATAGAAGTTAGGATATTTTGAATGGCAGAGGGGTTTATATTTTTATATGTATAACCTTTGACCTTTTCTTGATTTGCATGAGTGCCCATGCTGTCAGCTGTGAACAAGGAGGCTGAGTGGGGACAGCCCCGTGCCCAGGCTTGAGCCCAGCTTTTTATGTAAAAAAAACCCAGCAAAATCTTCCATGAGGTGGAATCGTCTTTCTCTACACAGCCCTCACTTGTGTTTTCCGAATACTGAGGTTCCTCTAAACCACTCTAAGAAAATCGCAGTCAAAGATGCATGCTCTGACACAGTAGAGGTCAGGCCCTTGAGTGTCAGTAATTGCTTATATGCAGTACAGGCTAGTTTATGTTGGGGTTAAAAATGACTTTGCTGTAGAACCAAGGAGGCTGAGAGCATGTCAATGATGTATTAGTCTGCGTGTGAAATGCATCACTGGGTAGGGCCGGGAGAAGGTAGTAACTTATTCACCTCCTTAGTTATTTTAATTTTTTGGTATTACACTGATAGCAAATATGCTTGTTAGCCAGAGGTTAAATAAGAGTCAGTCTTAGATAAAAAGTATGAGCTTGCAGTAAGAGGCAGAAGTGTTTTTCATTCTGGGTGAAATTGGTACGTAGAAACGTGCTCAAAATAACTTAGCGTATAAAGCGAAGGCAGATTTAAGTTTTATATCATAAAGCCCTTGATTATTTTTTTTTCTTTTTCATTTCAAGTGAAAACGCCCCTGACTTTCCTGCTGAAGTTCGCTTCCCATTTCCTGGTGATCTGTTTTTGCTGGAAATTAAGGTTGATTGATCTTCAAAACTCCTGGATTTAAAGAGTGTGTCCTCCATCACTTGTATATGTTCAGGACAACAGGACAGTTTTTTGTAGGCATTAGGCCACAACTGCTGTCATTTTCACATTACTTGCTATGTGAGAGACTTCTACAGCTTCTCCAGTGAATTAAGGTGGGGGATCGATTCTAAACTATGCTTCAATTCTCCACTAGTTAATGGTTAAAATTTGCATTACAACATGTGAGCCTTTTATCTTGAAGTAAGATTTTAACTGTTAATGGCATCTGTTTATCTGTCAATTAGTCTTCCCAATGCTTGCATGTTGTAACAGCTCAATGTAGAAGAGGTCACATCCTAATGGAAGCTCTGTGGGGGATCAGTAACTGCAGCAATCCAAATCATTTTAAAATCGTGGCAAAAATAGCTGGCACAAAAATAATTTGTCATGAAGGGCAGCTGTCGCTAAAATGCACTCACTTTAAATAAAGTGGGTCTGAAATGTATACTTCATCTCTTTTTCTTTTACAAGTCCAGGTACTTCTTTGTCTCTGTTCTTTACAATTCCCCATTCTCATGAACCCTAATGACAATAAAAATCTTCACGTGAACTCATATTGTTACCTTTTCATTGGAAAGTGTATTTAACTTGTGTGTTCCCAAGCTCAGTTCAACTGGAGTCTTCAGGCGAGTTTCCCAGGGAAGCCATCCGTGGTTTCAGTGGGATTATGTCAGTTAAAAAGCAGATAACTGCTGGGACCTTAAGCATGTTCACGATGTGGTTGGTTCAGATAAGTCCTTTATGGTAAGTAGCTGAAGGAGGCACTGACCATCTGGAGACCCCCTCATTTTTGTAGAAGTCTTTTTAACAGGGCAGATCTGTTGTCTCATGATGGGCCACCATACAAGGGGGTGGAACTGACAGCTGAAACTGGCAGCTTGAACTAAACAAGTCACATGTACAGAACACATGAGACAATGATGAAAATCAAGACTTTCCCAGGGAAAAAGGTCAAACCACTTGTCCCCAGCAGCACAAAATGCAGATTAGTGATAGAGGCAGGTGTAAGCAGCTCTGTTCATGTCAATATAGGTAAAGGGCTAATAGGAAGGAGCTGGCCTTAAGTCATCTAATAAGACAAGGTCACAGAGATTTGTGCAGGCTTAAACTGGCATCTGCTGTGTGCTGAGATCCATGCATTTTTAGACAGTTGTAGAAATGCTTTTTAATTTTTAGAAATAAATCAAGTATAGTAATTCACTAAGGGGTGATTAGTTTGGTTTTAGTTTGGTTTTTGGAGAGTTCTGTATTGGTGTGAGCACTAGTTAGACCATAGGTTTATTTTTAACAGCATTTTGGTTTTGTACTAATGATGTGTTCGGGACATTCCAAGTGGGAAATGCTCAGCAATGTAAAATAGCATCTTCTGCTTTGATAAAAATCTAACTGGTTTTGAAATTAAAATAGTAAACGGGCGGGGGAAAAAAGCTTTGGTTTTGTAGCATTTATTTTCTCACATTTCTTCACAGTGTATTTGCAAGATAGGATCAGTGGGAGACCTCTGTGCAAAAAGCTTTCTACAAAATGTTGTTCTTGCAAGTTTTTGAGCTCACTTTCACAGATCAGACAAGGTCAGGATAAGCACACATATTTTTAGGTGCTTTTATCTAAATAGAAAATCCAGGCCGTATCAGGCTTGCCCTTTACTAGTTGAAGGAGGTTTTTAGCATAGATAGGGAGCTCCACACTGCTGGGTTTAGCTTGTGGCCTGGCAGTCAAACTGTATGAGAAGTTTCTGCTGAGCTTATCTTTTTGCAAAGCAAAAGCTGAAAGGCCCATTGGAACACAAAGTGGGATGGGCCTTTCTGTGGGTTTGTGCTGAACTTTGGTACTGAATAAAAGTTGATGAAAACCTGATGACCATCCTGTTTGTAAGAGTAGGACTTCTTTGGCAGAAGACTGCTAATAGTTAAGCCCCTGAAGCAGATGCCTAAGGAGGATATGGATTCTCCATACTTGGAGAAGTTCAGAGCGTAAGTGTGCAAGATGATGAGCAATCCATTGGCTTTGAAGTTAGCCCTGCTTTGAGCATGTTGCTGGGATGGACATCTCCAGCCATCCCTCCTAACCGAAGCCTTTCTAAGTTTCTGTGTGAAGCAGAGAGGGTTCAAGGCTGTATCAGTTATTGGGTAGATATGTGTCCTATGCTTACTTGCGACAGCATGGGTTTGCAAGGTTAGAGATTAACTTCTCCACAATACATACCTTGGTTTCAGTAATGCTGGCTTCAGTAATGTTAGTTTCTTCTTTCAGTGATGTCACATGCAAGATTAGGAAGCACAAGGAAGAGCTGTATGTAGACTACGCTGTCTGTGTATTGGCAGTCGTTAGAAGCCCATGATGCTGTGTGAATCCATCTGGGCTAGGTAAGGAAAGAAACTGTGTACAGGAATTTTATGCATAAGAGTTGTCCCACTAAAGTCAAGAGGACTACATAAGGGACTAAGTATTTGTAGTAGGTGTCTCTGAAGAACCAAGCTGTGTAGGTTACTAGGGTAGCTCAAATGTAATTAGGAAAAAACACCTTTGAAGGAATCAGTGGAGGCACACAACCTGTGCCACTTGATGCTATAAAAAAGGGGGACAGATTATTCCTTTCTAATATATTAACACAACAAACAAATTGTTTTTGCAATTAGTTTTGTTTTCATTCAGGCAAAATTACAGTGGAAAGCCCCATGATAATGAGTATGACATGAACATTAATATAAAATGAATTCATTATGATCAGTGTTACTACGGCAGATTCCAAATGAATTAATAATGACAGGATAGTCAAAACTAAGTGGAACCACACTTAGCTGAAGGCACAACATGCTGTTAATGACACCGCTAAACAGGGGGTAGCATTAGAGATTTTGTGGAAGAAAATTGTAGTCTTGGGTATATATCGCTTGTTTCTGTGTTTAGTTGTCAGCTGGAAACAGTTGGTAAAAAATACTTATTGGCCAAAGTAATGTTTTTCATTTTACACGAAGCAATGTTGTTTTCTTTTGACCATTTTAAAGTAATCTTTAGTGAAAACGTGGTATAATGCGCAGGCTGAAAACACAGGACATTTCGCTTGGACAGTTTTAAATCAGTTCAGTTTTTCCACTAAAGATAAATAAATGTGAACGTGTAGATTTTAGATACACTTTTATTCCACGTTTTTCATGGAGAAATTTTTCAGCAAGTAAAGAACTGCTTCAAAATGCCGTGGCTCTCCTTGCATTTTCAGTCTGTAAGGTTACTTATTTTATAGTAAACTTGGTGTAAACATAAAAAAGTAGGTTTAGTGACTGAGTTCTATAGCTTGAATTTTAATAACCCTTAAGATATCTTACCTTTCTTCTCACCAGGTAGTAGTTTGCACTACTACCAGGTAGCACTGTGTCCTGGTCCTTTTTCCTGAGTATAAAATGAATTCTCAGGCAGGAGGGAGGGGGAAAGATGGTAACAATAGCATAACACATAGGAGCTGTGAATTCAGGTATGCATAAACTAAAACGACAGCTAACTGTATTAGTGCAGTTTTCTAATTAACCTGATTACTAGACACAGGTAAGAAAATTTAAGAAGCCTTGTTATTTTCTTACATAGAGCCACTGTTTTTATAATAATCCAAAAAAACCCCTTCACTCTTATTTAAATTTCTTCTTTTGATTGTAATAGTACATAGAGGAAATAGCTTTTTCATAGGTAAAAGAAAAAACAGTGGGCAACTCTTTTCCCTAGAACTCAGTTCCATCAGATTTTATATATTTTGTGGCGTAACAGTGTAAGTTTTATTTAGTAGAAAAATCCAAGTAAAAAGTTATTTCATGAAAATACTTCAGTTTCTTCTGAGTGAAACATTTACATTTTGGCTTGGAAAGAGGTTCTGGTTTAAAATTCTGCTGTCTCTTTTCGAAATGGAAGCGGAAGGCAGAATTTCTTTTTTTCTGAGCTGTTATTTCAGAAGGGTCATGTTTTTCATTTTCCGCTTCAAAACAGACATTACAAATTCCTTAATGGAATAAAATTTAATCTCCTTACTCCTACCTGTTGTTTAAGGGAGGAAAAAAGTGATCCTTTACCTGTTCAGTTTGTTGCATTTCACTGCCATAGAAGTAACCATTCTTCCTCTATTATGAGACATGACAAATAGGAGCGTCTCCACTCCATTTGTCTTTTATAACATTCATTACTCGGTGAAGTTCTAGCGTGTCCTCTCTTATTTGTCTCATCTATAAACATCTCAATCTTAGCATGCTCCTTTCTTACAGGCGAAGTCTTCTCATGCCTCTAATCGGTTTTGTCATTCATCAGTGAACCCTTTGTACCCTAGAAAGAATGTAGCAGAGAGAAGATGACCAAAGCTTACCAATTCCAAGGAGAAGTGTACAGCACAACAGCATTTAATATAGCAGCATTAAAATCATCTTTTTCTGTCCTCTGGTTTACAGTAACATCAGAGAGGATATTTCTGGACTTCTAGTGTACTTACAAAAGCAGCATAGTTAAATGATTCAAAACAATATATACATTCATTAGAAACACTGCTGATTAATGATCACATTCCTTGTATCTCCTCCTGTATCACAGTTTTAGGGAAATGCTTTTCTCACAGTTCTGATTATGAGCCTTTTCCTTTTGGATAAGCCTTGTCAGTTAGCTGTGTATAAAATCATACCATGGTAGCCATTCTGCAGCACTCTTGAAATTGGTTGTTAGTTTTACTGCAGGATCGAAAATCAGAATGAGAAACTGTGCTGTACTGACAGAAAATAATGCTCAGAATTGCCTGTGTTTTCTAGTACAGCTGCGGTTAATTCTTTTTCATTTCTCTTTTTTTTCTAATGCAGTGAGAGCACCTGCTTTCTGTAGCCTTTGCTTCTCAGCTGATGGCAAACTGTTATCATTGTTGGGCAACTGTGGTCATAGACTATTATCTTTGATAAGAGGTAACAGAATAATTGTGCTCTACTGAAGGCAAATTATTACAATTGGGCGGCTGTTAACAAATGTGCTAAAATTCTGTTTTTCTTGTACATCCAGTTTTCAGTACCACCCTCTATGTGTTTTTAATTCTGAACACAGGATATACTCTTAGTTCCCATGGTGAGGAGGTTTTCTTGTCTTGAATTTCTGTTTAAAAATTTCAGTGAGATAAAGAAGTGAAGTTTACCAAGAAGACTGGAAATTCTAAGGCCAATGGATGTCATTTGTGACCAAATAATAGTATTTAATCTGCATATATGTATATGTGAAAACTAAGGTCTTGATGTTTTTACATACTCCATAGAGTGGCTGAGGTTGGAAAGTGCAGCCCGCCTGCTCCAGTAGGGTCACCTAGAGCCGGTTGCCCAGGACCATGTCCAGACGCCTCTTCTGAGCATCCCCAAGGATGGAGACTCCACAGCCTCTCTGGCAACTTTTGCCAAGGAGGTATATTCTTCTTAGAGTCTCAGTCTCATGGCAGGAATGTTCTTATGCTATACTTCTGCATGATTGGAGTGGGGCCAGGGTGTATTCTTGCTATTCTTATCCTTAAACCTCTGCTATTTTTGTTGCAGTTCTCAGTGTCTCACATCCCCAGTTATGCCTTAATTATGTTGGAGCACAGCCTTCTGGAGTTACTACCAAATTACAGATATGTAGAAATAGTTTTATAGGCTTTTACAGTTGAGATGCAGACTTTTCAAATCGAGGTGGTTTCTTTGGTTTAATGCTGTCTTCTCTAAAAAAAATAAAATCGCTGTGTAGATGCGTTACTAATCATAATATATTTAAGGCAGTTGACAGAATAGTTCACAAACAATATAATGTCATTCATGTATGAAGTGCCAAAGGATCCTTAACAGCAGCAGGTAATGTGTTATGAAAGAGTCTCTTTTCTTGTGCCTTGTAAGAGTCAGATGCTCCTAACTTCATGTTTCTAAATTCTCTAGGGCAGTAGTTGTTCTCAGGCAGAGATGTCCATGGCATGATAGTGTTTCTGGTTTGTAGCCTCCTTCAACAACCCCTGTGGCAGAGAGCAGGTTGAGGACTGGATGAATCATTTTGGCAGCAGCATCAGTTCAATCTCAGCAGCAGGGAAGGTATCACAGGTGAAGACACTGACTGGAAATGAGCTCCTGTTACAAGAAAAATCAATTGTGCCCACAGTCAGCTACCTGAAATAAGTAAGGTGGCTCATGTTACTATTGTAGATGATGATACTGAAGCTGAAAATGAAGAAAAGGTCAAAACCATACTTTGGACTGTCATCTTACTGCTTGTTCAGCATGGGAGTGTCTCTGAGATGGCAGGCAATGCTGAAACCAGAGGAGTGTTGTGAATCAGCTGCAGACTTAGAGCCCAGATGCCTATGGTTTCTTTTGGAAACAATTCATAATAGTGAATTGGTCACTGTACAGGAGCCAACTTACTGTTCTATAAAACTGCTGAGCTTTTTTAAGGTGTGATCTTCCAGCTGAATCCTGAAAAGGCAGTTCTGTGTATGTGTTTAAATTCAATATACAAATACATCTATGGAATACAACATTTAGTAGTCAGGAAGAGGCATATAAATCTTTGTCAGGAAGGGTAAGAGTCAGGAAGGAGGGAATATATGACCCCTGCCTTGCTGTGCCTGGTTATTAAAGATGGGAAGAAGGCTCACATGGAGGAGTTTGAGTGCTGTCCTGTTTGAATAGAGGAGGCTTGGCTGGAGCTAAGGTATATCTGGAGGTGCAGAGGTGCAACCTGTAACACTGTCATAGGAAGTGCTTGCGTGTTAAATAGCACAGTCTAAGGCTTTCTTGAGATGGCAAGGGCATCTCTGCTTGGTGGCCGAAAACTGTCTGTTGATGCAGCACTAGCTGGGCACCGTGCTAGGTGACATGATGGTGGCAGGGCTGAAGGCCAAGCTACTTATCAGAGGTAGAACTGGTGTTGCTGTCCTGCCTTTCAAGGGTAGAGTAGCTGCTGTACAGTCATGATTACAGCTTGGGGTTTCAGTAGGTTTTGAGAATTGAGCTTCCTGTTCCTTCATTCCCATCCCTCAGTGCTTTGCAACATCCAGTCCGTCTCTTTTCCTTTTAGCTGCTCTCAAAATGGTGAGCAAAAGTAAGAGCTGAGCAGCTCTGAACAGTCTCTTTCCATTTCTGTTTTCACAACTGCACTTCAAAGGAAGTGCAAATGTTCAGCTTTGTTGTTTCAAAGTAGCAATTGGCAGTAAAGCTACAGAATAATCGCTTTTGAAATGGAAACCAATGGTATCCAAATTAATTCTTCTGACTGTAAAATGGCTTGTAGGAGTATTTTTCGTTCTCTGGTGACTTGGTATACCGGAGCTAATTAACGTTTTGAAAAGCAATTAAATAAAAGGTAATCTTCATGAATGGTAGTAATAGTAAAATCAAGTAATTCAGCTCATGTAAGTAATCCTTATTCAGGCAAATTATCTGTGTTACCTCCCTTATACAGAGGTAAAGATCGCTTTTATGCATAGAGGTTGTGTAATGAGGCCCTAAACATGCAATGACAAGACCTTGTCTATGTGTATACCTAATGTTGCAGGGTAGTAAAACCAAATGATACTTCATCTATTTCTGCGTAATATGAAATGTATCCCTGTTATTCTGGTGAGAATATCAAGAGAAAGGTGTACTTTGATTTCTTTAAAGGTTTCTGGTAGGAATTCCACACCATATTGGTTGTGTCCATGCTAACAATTAAGTTCAGTAAACTTAGGTGGTTTGTGCTAAGATCCCTGAAACTTCTCCATACGCAATTCAGGGATTTTAGCTTGGAGTAAGTTCTGTCTGGTTCCCTGGATCGGACATCCCCCACCAGAGCTGTTTAAGGTCTCCAGAAGAGGAGGAGTTTGTTCAGAGCCTTACATTCCTTTCTGGAGCTGGAATACATTTGGCACTTACCAGTGCACACTTCAAAACTGCCTGATGAACTGAAGCAACACATACTTAGTAAAAGCGATCAAGGAACTGACTTCAAAACCCACACAGCTGCTCCTAACCGTATTACAAATGCAAAACCAGCCAGCAGAGTAGGTGTTGAGTGAGCAGGGAAGAAAAGCAGTGCTGGGAGTAGGGGAACAATGTCCTAGTGAATTAACTCCGAAAGAAATACTGTCTGTTTGCCACACAATAGCAGTAAAGCTATTAAGCTCTTTGTCATGCCTGCAACAATGAGGCCCTGTTCCCTGTGTAGTATTTATAAACGGACAAGGTGAGGAATGATGATGCGCTGATGTGGGGGTTTGTCTCTGAATTCTGTTGAAATTAGGTTAGAGAATATCTTTGCCTTGTTTTTTTTTTATCCCTGTTTGACAGCTTGCCTCAGATTCACTTGCTGGGGAGTTAAATAGCATATTGTCGGGGCAGGGGGACTTCAAATCATTTTGATTTATATATATTGCATCTTCTTTCTGTATTTTGATTTTCTAGCGGCAAATACCTCTTTCTGTCTCCACTGCAGAGTATGTAGCTACCGTATAAGAAATGAAATAATGAAACTTTAATAGAGTGGATAACCACTACTGTGTTAATCATAAATAATTTCCTTGTTATCTGGTTACCTAAGAACCCGTTCTTTAAGAAGGAGTCTCATTATCCTGTGGATGTGTTGCTGGTGTGAGGTGGACTGCCAGAATGAAGTTCAATGTCGGTTTACTTCTTCTACTATCAGTAGTATTTGATTCTTTTTTCCACCACTGTATTGTAAATGCAGCTAAATTGGTACCCTGAGGTACGCAGTCGATTTGCCTCTTGCTAAAGAAGTTCTATTTGGGTCCTTTCTAATGTGAGTCCCCATTAAGGCAGACAAATATTGAGAAAAAATGTATTGATTTTAAATACAAAGACATGTTTGAAGAGAATTTAAGGCAATCTTTTGAAAAACCAACCAACCAAAAAACCCAAAACCAAATATAACATAAGCTTCTTTTGTCTTGCACAGCAAGCAAATTTGCCTCTTTAGAAAGAAATCCTGTGTAGTGAGGAGGACTGTTTGATGCATCAGTTTTTCTCCAGGAAATGGCACAGGCATTTAGGACCCCATTTATTTTTGCAGTGAATTCATGTAGTGAAATAAAATTGTTAGTGATGCTGAAGCTCTGTTTTAGGATGAGGATGGCCTGCATTTCTTCCTTCCCTCTAGAAAAGTTACCTGTTTGTATTTTGCCTTCAATGCATACACATTTTAAAAGGAATATTTGAGAGCTCCCCTAATACATGGTTGTCTGATAAAATTAAATTTTAAAGCAAAAGAATATGAAAAATAATAAGGATCTTAAATGTAATTCCATTTTTTGGAGTAGCTCAGAAAGGACATGGGGTTGGAACGGAATGATCTTAAGGTCCTTTCCAACCCTGACTGTTCTATGACTCTGTGATTACACAGTGGTATAACTGTAGTGCTGCAGAGCTTAGCTGAAGGTAACTGCATATTTTCCCACATTTGGGGAGTTTTTGCTGAGCTCAGCAGTTGCAGACTTCTGTTTCTAACCAGCCTATCTAGCTTAAAGGCAGTTCAGACACTTAAGTGCAAACCACATTCATGTGCTGTTCTACTGCAGGTAGTGATACAACTGCTGTCTGCATGTGGTTTTCATTTCTTGGGTACTTAGTCTTGCCTCCTTGTCTATAATCCAACTCATTCCTCTATTTTCACTAGAAGAAATAAAGCCAAATGTTTATTTTAAAAAATAAAGCTTAGGAGTGGGCTATCCATGGTTTCCCAGGGAATCAACGAGCTTTAGTGAGTGACCAGTGCCCTGTGTAGTTTTGCTATGCTTTCCAACTCTGGTACGGAAGATAGCAGAAGTGGTTGCTCCTCCTGTTTGTCACTTTGTAAGCTGTGGGTGTAGGCTAATGTGTTGTAATCATTTCAGACCTGCTCTGTAATACTTATAATACAAACCCAGGTCATAAGCGAGGCATGAACTTTCCTTATAATAAACTTACCAAGTATAAACTTATAGTCAGTAAGATTCTTGCTGGCCAGCAATCAGACTAATCATGTAACTTCTTGTAAGCCAGTTGGTAGTGAGCACAGAGTAAGCACAAAGCAATTTTTCTCATTTCATTTTCTTTTTAATTGGTTTGCTGCTAAAAGCACTTTGGGTGGTACTTAGTTACATGTGTTACTGTGTTATATTCCCCACCCTCCTTGGAGAACATCAGACTAATTAGAAACCCTGAGCTCTCACTTGTAATTTATAATATGGCAACAGAATCAAAGAAATTAAAAAAGTACTGGGAGCAGACCTCTCTGACACCGACCAAGGCAGTGCTTCTTTACAGAAAGGTCAGTATCGTTGAGAGGCTGAGATATTATAGGTCTACCTAACTTGGCACTCAAGCATTAGTAACAGTAATGAGTTTCTCAGCCTGAGCTCAGGAGAGTCTAAAATTAACCCCATATCATCTTCAAACTTGACCTCAATCACAGCAATTAATTAACAGGCACTGAAAGAACTTTAAAAAAGGAGATAAGTGAAAGGACTCTGAAGAGAGCAAGAGACACTTTTATTTTACCTTTCAGCCCATTCTTTCTTTTTCCCAGCACTGTTTGGAAACTATATGCTTTGTGTAATCCTGCAAGAATACTTTATTAAGACCAAATCTTTGACTTAATGTAGACTTAAGACCTGGAAATTAGCATGTAACTGTGTTACTCAACTATGTGCTTTTAAAAGTAATTTTTTGTGGAAAATTATATGTCTGTAATTGTAGAGTCTAGGGCATATCTGCTGAAACACACGCAAAAGCAGTCAACAGTGGCATCAGCTTTGCTGTTAAACCTCACCAGACTAGGCCCATTTAACAACAAAATCTTTCCTGAAGAAAACTGTTGCTTAACTACAAAGCTCATTCACTTTCTGGCATCCCTCCTGAGAGACTCTGAGCCAACTTGCTTGTTAATTCTGACTGTGATGGTGGTATTTCTGCTTGTCTCACTGCCATGAATGGAGCTGAGACCTGCAAATTCATCACATCAGGGCAAGAGACTAGTCAGTGCAAAAATCCCTACATTTTACTTGGTAGTTCATGTCAGGCAACAGGTACAGACCTCACAAAACAGAAGGTATATTTTTTTATTTTTCATAAGGTTGACGAAAACTCTGATTTCTAACGAAAAAACCCAACCCAAAACTGTAGTTCACTGGGCGCAGATTTTAAATTACTAGCTTTCAAAAAAATGCCTTATGACAGATTTCCTTGGACAGAAATCTGTAATTTTTTTTGTGGTGACGTTTTCTAAATTAAATACAGTTATTTTCTAGATTTTCTTTATGTCTGTTTCTCTGACATAAGCTAAGTTTTGGGCTGTTGTTGGTTTTTTGTGGGGTTTTTTTTTGAGTTCGCGTTGTTTGCTAAGAATGACAATAATACTCCAGTGAATTTTAAATGCTGGTTTTGGCTTAGGGATTTTTTTTGACTTTCCAGCCTTACTTCTCTTTGAAATCTAAAAGAATTAGAAGGAAAAGTCGTTTTCCACACAGAAATACAGAGGCACAATCATACATTAAGCATGAGGCAACTCAGATCTGTTCTCAAGACGTGAGACCTCTCAAATGAGGCTTACCACCAGAGGGAGAGAAGCAAGAACTTCTCTCTTTATCTTGCCTGAGCCTGTGTCAAATTCAGCGGGGGGCCATGGATATCAGTTTTTCTGCAGCGATGCTCCAGGCCAGTTATACCAACTGTACAAACTTACTTCCTGAGTCAAAGTTCAGATGGGTCGCATGTAGAGAACAGTCAAACCTTTTGTCCATCTGAAGAGCTACCGATCAGTGGGAATTAGCAGACAGTCTTACCAGGACATCACCAAGTGATTTCTCAGAACCACTTTTCACAGTTCTTGCTGTTTTCTTGGCCAGGCTGCAAAGCATGGTGACATTGACAGTGAGTTTGGAACCCTTACTAAACATAAAGGCTTAAATTTTCAGTGTATGGATCTGGAGCACAATTCTGAAAGTGTTTTTTATTCAGGGTAAATTTTCCTCACCTCGGATATTGAAATAACTGGAAACATGCATTATTTATAGTTCAACATGTAGCCACATATTTTGTGCATGCTGTTTTCTTCATGATGGATCATCTGTAAGTAGTGGTTATTTTCTCTAGTTTAGTCATTTTACTTTGCTGCAAGAATTAACATAATTAAAAATATACTGTGCATAAGAAACAGTGTATTTACAGGGGATTCTTGGACTATCAGACAAACTAGAGAAAGGTATCAGTTGCCATTAATGTCATCATTTTGTACCAAATTGATTTATTTAAAAAACTGCAATATTTTTTTAGGGATTTTGTTCCTTGGTTTTGTTAGTAATGCTTTTAAATGGATATTTTTTGATAATACTTGTAATTATTTGAGAAACTGATTAAAACATAGGTAAGAAATAAGGATGCTGTACAAAATAGTTGGAGGGTACCATACACACACATTTATTTGAACAACTGAAGAAAATATGGCCTTAGGAAAATAAAGGACTCTGGAAATTCTTTAGAGGAAACCTACTTTATCTTACAAATACGAATTTCAGTGGAGCAGTCTGTTTGTATTGGAAGTCGTGTATTGATGGAATTGATGCTGTGCTTAAAGAAGAATGTTCTCTGCCTCTGTAAATAGCTAGGACATACATTGAGCTTGGGGAATGAAAACAAAGCTATTCAGATTCTTCAGTGCTAAGTCATATGCCTGCTTTAATGGTGCTTTCTAGACCATGGCAGCCTCAAAGCAATGCAATAAAAAAGAAAACACTTCATTCTTTTGCTGGAGTTACCATTTCATGAGTTACCTAGAATTGTTTATCAAAAAGAAAGAACCTTGATTACCAGAGGTAGATAGTGCAGTATTTTCAGCCAGTGTGAACGTTACAGAGCAGCCAGGGACGATGAATCAACACATTTGCGTAAAAAAACCCTATTAAACCAAACTGGAAGTGCTTCAGGTCCTAGGATTTTAGCTGCTAAATGGAAAACTCCTGACATTTTTGTATTGCACTGTTGCATAGAACAGTGTTAAAATTAATCAAAAATGCATTTTCTGTTCCAGGTAAAATTACATTCTGTATGTATAGCTACTCTTCTGGTTCATTCTTGCTTCTGTGATTTAGGAGTGGCTTTAAGCTACACTCTTGCTTTTGAGCCTTAGATATGGCAGCGATTTTATTCATGTGATATAACCGTTCTTTCATGCCCTGCCATTAAAAAGTCTGATGCCATTCCTGGTGTACTTGTCTCATGGACAAGTCTCCTATTATTGAGCTATTTCTGTGTGTGTGGTTGTGTGGAGGGTGGCTGAGATAAGACAGACATTTATTCCTGGGCTAATTGGCTACTGACAAATTACAGCTTGCTGTTAACAGAGAAGCCAATGACAGCAGTTTACAGAAGTCGCTCTTAGCAATTCAGTACAGCAACTGAGCAAAGGGTGGACTGAAATGCTATAGTGCTTTATTTCATTTTTCCTGATAAAGTTTGGTACTGTGCCTAGATGAAGTTTCCCTATCCCAAACCTATAGCAGCATGGGATATTGTAATGAGCTTCTGTCTCAGAGGATAAATACAGCACCCCTGGGTATTAACTTCAGAGGCACTAAACAGGAATGAAGCAAAGCCACCAACTGGTTAAATAACCTGGGTAAGAGAACCTCCAAAATTTGGATGTTAGACAGATTTAGAGACTGTTTCTTTAAAACATTAAAGATGTGACAGTCGTAAAATAAGCTGGTGGAATAATTAGCTATTTAAATTACACCCTGCTTGGAAAAACAGTACTATAAATATTTTTTCATAGGTTTGTTGTAGAGCTATTGCTTGTGCAGAATTAATTGTTATGTCTTTGTTTAGATTTTCCACTAATTTCAATGATCTGTGTTAGTGTTTTTTGTGGTTGACTACCCCAGAAAATTAGGAGTCCATTAGTGTATAGATTAAGTTATGTAGATTTGAGATGTTGGACAGGCAAGGGAAATACACATCAGGGAATAGTATTTATTTTCAGAATACAGCTAAATGAAGTGTAGGAAGATAGGTTAAAAGCAAAGTTTCTTTTCCAGGTGATTAACATATCATAGTGACTGTGGTGAAGAATGTGGTTGCTTTTAGACCCTTTATTGACTGTGTGCTCAGTGTTATCTTAGTTCATGAAGCCTCTAGGGTATTTTCATAACAGCAAATATATTTTTCGTGTTAATATTTTAATGTGAGTAAAACTTCGTTAAACAATAAGAAAAAAATTTGTTTAATTGCTCCATCAACTATTAAGTATGAAAGGTATTCAGTCATGTCCAAGATAAATGGCATATTTATGATGAAGTAAGCAGTATGTATTTTCAACACGTTTGAGATGAAACTACAGGTGAGTATATATGGCTGATTTTGGTTTCTCTTTATTTTGCTAGCCACGCATCATAGTTTAGTATGTGCAAGGAATGCAGCAAAAACGCAGCCAAGGCCAGAGTACTTTAAGTCCTTAGAAAATCCTCCATTTTTCCAGTGAGCTTTGAAGAATAGCCTATTGCACATCAAATAAATCTTTTAAGCCTCCCTATAACCTAAAAAGGAGTTACTGCTGTTTGATCTAAGACTTGCTCTGTTGTTGTGTTTAGAATATGTCATCTAACTCACTGGAGAATGCCTCCAACATACAGAATGCATCTACCTAATGAGATACACCGTCATTGTCACAGAGGATGCGTGTTTCCTTGCAGCAGGACAAAGACGAATATGGGAATTACTGCAATAGCTTTCTGAGCATGTCTCACTAAAAGACATGGAAGTGTTCTGAGGTTACACTGGCAGTTGAGTACTCACCATTGTTGATGGCTTTTATTCTTGGAGGAGTTATATGGCCATCAAGGAATAAGTGAATCTGCTGCTAGGTTTCTTTAGGTGACACACATGGATTTAGTGTAAGATCTAGTTGTGCACTCTGACAAAATGGAAGCTTCTTAATTGAAGCTTTGGATCCTGAAAGCATCTCATCAGTTGTCAATGAACTCTAAGTCAGTCTCAGTTCATGAGCAGTTAGAGTTTTCAAAACATCCACACATTTTCACGTCTGTAATTACTTTCATCTGATCAGCTCAACATATAAAATCCTACTTAAATCCATTTGGGAATCTGAAGCTATATGCTATATAAGGGATACTTGACAAGTCCTAATGGGTGTGATACCTTTGGAGTAAGTTGAATGTGTGCAGGCACCGCTGTGCAGTTGTGGTTGTTCAGAATGAAATTGTGGCAGCAGGAGGAGAGAGGAGATTTGCTTTATTCTCAAACTAGAGAAAAAAGTCTTGGGAGCAGGGACCAGATTCTCAGGTTTCTCCTTTTCACACATCTTCAGTTCTTTTCAGCAATATGTCATAGCTTCATTGAAAGGATTCTGGGGTAGCTCTTTGAGGTTTGTGCATTACCTGGCAGTAAATATTATCATGGGAGGCTTAGAGATGCTGCTTTAGGCTCCTTCAGGCTGAGAAAGTCATTGAGTTTCAGTCTTCTGGTGCCTGGACAGACACTTTTCCTTGTGAGGTATTACTTAAGTGGTGATTACTTTCTTTTTTCAGGTTGCATTCAAAAAGTGGCTTAATTTGTGCTTTGGCCGCTGAGCATGCAGTTGTATCTCTCCAGAAGCTGTGTCTCTGTGTTTAGGCTGTAGATGAGGGCAGGACTTCAGGATGACCAACCCCTGCACTTGCTTAATGTCTCCTTAGCTGTCTAGGAGTTAGAAAGGAATGACTTTTTGAATTGCTTAATTACTTCTTATCTTGCATAGAGAATACCTGCTACAAAGAAGCTTTAGCTGTTCTGTACCTAAATGCTAGATATTGGGGCATCAGCATTGTAGGTACCAAAAGTTCTTTATTGGGATGCATTGTATCTGCATCATTACCTGTGGGAATAGAAATAATGTGATACTTATGTCTGTGAAGTATTTTCGTAGAGCTTACCTTTTTATATACCCATAAGTGCTTTATTTTTGGCAGAGAGAAAAAAAACTGTTGACATTCAAGTACATCACACAACTTGAGTAAGAATATGGTTATTAGTGGTAAATGATCGGGTTTCACATTCTTGATACTGTCATTAGGCTGCGCAGTAAATGCATATTGGTATGAACACCGAAGTCAACATCTATTTTAAAATGTGGTTTCTGTGCCTGCACAAAGAGATCCTGAACCAACAGTGGTGCCAAATTGTATCATAGGGGATTTTTTTCATAACTCCAGTAGCTAGGAAAGTTCATCTTAAAATAGAAATGCATCAATAATGCTTTAAATTTTAAATCACAAGAAATACTGACATGTCATTATTTTCAGTGACTGTTTTGTACATGAAATCTAAACTTACGTATAGCTGAATCCCTTAGTATCCTCTCTATTGACTGAATAGTAATTAATTAAATATTGCCCTTACAATCTTGCCTTGTTTTGGCTGAGATAATTTTCTTCCTATTAGCTGGTACAGTGTTGTTTTGTATTTAGTATGAGAATAGTGTTGATAAAGCATTGATATTTGATTGTTGCTAAGTAATGCTTACCCTCAGTCAAGGATTTTCCAGTTTCCCATGCTCCGCAAGTGAGGAGGGGCACAAGTAGCTGTGAGGGAGTAGAGACAGGGCAGCTGACCTGACCCGAAGGGATAATCCATAACATAGCACATTCAGGCTCAGTATGTAAGTGGAGTAATTGGCTGGGAGGAGCTGATTGCTGTTTGGAATTGGAGTGGGCATTGATCAGTGGGTGGTGAACAATTGTATTGTGCATCACTTGTCATTCTTGGGTTTTATTCCTCTCTCTTTTTGTCATTTCCCTTTTCATTACAGTTATTATTACTATTACAATTATTATTATATTTTACTTTGTTTCAATTATTAAACTGTTCTTTTCTCAACCCATGGGTTTTACCTTTTCCCAGTCCTCCTCCCCATCCCACCAAGGCAGGGGCAGGGAAGTGAGCAAGCAGCTGCGTGGTGCTTAATTGCCAGCTGGGTTTAAACCACAGCAAATCTCTGCATAATCAGTGCAGTCTACGTGGGGTGTTTAGTGTTGATCCTGTGGCTCACAAGGCCGGCGGTGGTGGTGAGGCAGAAATAAGGTACGTCTGTGTTTGCTTTCAGTGAGGGTGTGTTTCTGCAGTTGAGGTGGAGGTGCTCTGTGAAGGTGTTGTGGTGAGTTGACCTTAGCTGGCTGCCAGAGACACACACTCCTCCCCCCCCCAGCCATGCTTTTGCTCCTCATTTTCTGCAGGACAGACAAAATAAAGTGGAAGAGCTCATGGGTGGAAGATAACGACAGGTTGATCACTGCTAAAGCAAGCAAAACAGACTCAGAGGAAAATTGGTTTAATTTTATTGCCAATTAAAATAGGTTTAGATGGTGAGAAACAATGACAAACACTAAAACACCTTCCTCCCTATTCCCCCTTTTCCCAGACTCAACTTCACTCCTTACCTCCCAACTCCTCCACCTCCTCCCCATGCTCTGAGCAGTGCAGAGGGACGCAGGTGGCAGATTATTGTCAGTCCATACACTTCATCTCTGCTCCTCCTTGCTCCTCACAGTTTTCCCTGCTCCAGCACGAGTCCTTCCCACAGGCTGCAGTCCTTCGTGAACTGCTTCAGGTAAACCTGCTCCAGAATGGGTCCTCCATGGTCTTCAGGTTTCCCTGCTTGGACACCCTGAGCCCCTCAGTGCCCTCCTCTTGCTCTGCTCTTGCTGTTCCTCACACGTTTTCCCCTTACTTCTCACTGCTGGGCAGCGTTTTGCCCTTTCTGTCGCTGAGGTGCCATCGCTGTGCCTGAGGGGCTCAGCCATGCCCCGCACCGGGTCAGTTGGATCCGGCTTGAACTGGCTGTGACCAGCACGGGGCAGCCCCAGCTGCTCCCCACAGAGGCCCCCCCTGCAGCCGTCCATTGCCAGCGACGGAGCACCTGCATTTGGTACACTTACGTGTATTTTAAAGCTCACTAAAAGTAGCTAGGGTAGGTACCCTTATAAAATGGCTCTTGTGGACATCCTCGTGAGTCATTCCTGACCTTCACCCCTGTTCGCAGCACCCAGGGCGGGTAGCACAGGTACAGCTGTGAGCGGTGCCGATCAGCACTACAGCTTACCTCATGTTTCTATGCTGTAGTCTTAGAACAGAGTACAAGTTGAGGTTTGAATTGTAAAGGTTGAGTTGCCTGAGAGGAAGTCACTGGATGTGATGTGACCTGCTCTGAAGAGGTTTTGAGGAGCGATATGCAAGAAACATGTTAGTTTCCTGCAGCTGTTGAGGCAGAAAACTTGATGTCTGACCACAAGCACTGGAAGATTGCTATGGCACAATCTCAGGTAAAAAGTGAATGCAAATTGTGACTAGAATTTATAAATGTCACATTTATATGTACCATTTTTAATCAGTCCTTTAACCATTTTAAAAATGTACCATTTTTAATCAGTCCTTCACAACCAATTAATGATATTATTAACAATAGTATTATTACTATTAATGTCATCATCAAAAGGGCAAACGGCTTGCTCCTGCCATGTGGTGTGTGGCTGGCTTGTGACGCTGGCAGCAGCAGCCTGACCATACTCTTCGTTGTAGATGAGATGTGTATGTGTGTATGATGATTTATCACATAGATACTCAGCTCTTTGCAGCTAGAAGTCTGGGGAAGGAATCTGGATTTGCTAATGCAGGGGATTACACGGAGAGGGTAGAAAGTATTGTGGCAATATCTGATCTGTCCCACAGGTATTGTTGTTCAAGGTGTAACCAGATCACTTAGAAAAGATGGAGCTTTAGAAACTGTCACAAGTCAAAAAGTGTTCAAAAGTAACACAAGAGCACTGGAAACGTTATAAAAATACAATGTGTGAACTGGGGGGGGGGGGGGGGGAGGGGAGGGGATGGGGACGCCGTGGCCAGGCTCTCTTACCTGAATGGGCTGAGGCAGCATGCCGTCCTGGCTGCAGAGGTCTCC
>WYDI02016180.1:0-20367 GCA_009867235.2 Psittacus erithacus
AGCACTGCCAGGGATGGGGCAGCCACAGCTTCTCTGGGCACCCTGTGCCAGCACCTCAGCACCCTCCCAGGGAAGAATACAACAGCACTGTGTAGCCTGAAAAGAGACATCCCAAACCTGAGTGTTGTTTCACACCCATGTGATTGAAATGCTTTAACCAGACTTGTGCCACAGTAGCAGGGGTCAGAGGGTGCCAGTGGGGAACTGTATTTTTCCTCGCTATGTTTTCACATAACCAAGTAGGATGAAGGCTGGCTGCTGAGCTGCTCCGGAGCTGATTTCCCACCCTGACTGCCAGTCATTTTCTCCTGTTAGCGCTGGGGAGGAACCAGCAGACCTGCTCAGCTCTGCTGAGGAAGCACTAATGAGGGTCTAGTCAAAGCGTGCGTGTTTGGCTACTCCTGGCCAATAGCTTGACAGGACCAAGAGTCAGTGCCCAGGAAACAGACCAGCTGGAGAAAACCATACTGCCTGGACCATCGATCAGAGGGACCTGCCGCATGGCAGGCTTGCAAGCAGAACGTAGCCTGGGCAGCCTGGAATCCATCCAGCCTGAGTTTCCCAGCGGTGCTCCAGGTGCCATCACACAAACTGTGCCACACGAGAGCTCCTGCTGAGTGATAAAGCACCATATGGTGCTTTACGGTGTGGGATGTGCTCTCAGCCCGCATCATCCCAGTGCTCTTTTCCTGCTCCCTGTCCTTGCCCAGCTCTCGTGTCTGGGCAGCAGAGAACTGGAACTGTTGGAATTTGGGTCTCGTACCAGTGCATCTCACTGGGGAAAAAGATCATTTCCATCTGAATCTGCAGTAGTGCAGGGAACTGCAGGATGGGTTTATTTTTATTGCTGCAACCACATTTCTACAGTCAGCCACGAGCTTTCTCACAATGACACGTGCTCAAACGAGGAGATTCCTGCCTATCAGCTCCCTGTTAAACTGCGCACTTCCTTTGGGATCCCATCTCTCCTCATATGACTGGCTGCACTTCAAGAAAGAAAGAAGCTGGGCTTCTTTCACTTCTTTAGCTGCAGTGTGTTAACCATGGTTACAAGGCAAGCAGCTCTCAGATGGCTCCCGCAGCCCTGTGTGCACAGCCACCCACCTTGACACACCAAGAACCACACGCATCATGTGCAGCTGAGCATGCCTGAGGGCACATGGGGAACTTTGCACACATGTACACACATGTTCACACAACCACAGAGAATCATCAGTCCCTGCCTCTGCCAGCCTGCACTCAACATGCAGCCCGTGACTGATGGGGGCTATGGCTTAACCCTTTATCTTGGAAAAGTATTGCCCGTGACCTCCCTTTGGGAATCTCCAGGGCCCCTTGGCTCACTAACATCTTCTGTTTGGTTAAGTGAAGCTGCTCCCCTCTTTGCTGTCCATGCTAACAGCCCCAGCCTCTACAGCCAAAACCCTGTAATGCTGCATGCATACTGGAAAACAGCCCTGGATAGATTATACATAGGGGATGTCTCAGGAACCATATTTATTGTATCTCAAGCTGTGATTTGCTTAGCTGGTGATGCCTCAGTCTTTTCCTGCCCCTGGATCCTGAGCTGTATTGATGCCTCTCAGCGCCATTACTAGCATGGTGATGTCTTCACTGTACATCTTCAAGGAGCTGGCAGTTTATTATCCTTAAGGCCCTGGGGTTGCTCTGCAGAACAGCAGGTGGTTTGAATCAGTACCTTTAGCAAAGCCTTTAGCAGACCTTTAGTAGAGCCACTGCTTGAGGTCAGCACTTTTACTAGGATCATACACTAGTGTGTTTTCACATGAAGATGCTGTCGCGCCTGAACCTCATCTATTGCCTTGGTCACATTTCCATGTGGTTTCTGTGCAACAGTCATCTTGGACACATGCAGAAGCAGCAGCTTGTGACAACCATCTGTTTCCAGTCTGTGGAAAGAGAAGAAGCCCTTGGCATGCGCCTGACTTCTACAGGCTCGTGTTGATCCCACCATCCAGCTAAGCAGGCTGAGATGTCTGCCTGAGCCTGTGTCACCCCAGAAAGCAGTGCTCACTGACTGTAATAGTGGACTTACAGAATAACCCAGTTTGGAAGGGGCCTCAGGAGATCCCTCAGGAGGTGCAGCTGCCTCCCAACATCAGCAATGAAATCAGACGAGGCTGATGAGGATTTTATCCATTTGAGTTTTTAAGACCTCCAAGATGCTGCAGCCTCTGTGTGCAGCCTATTCCTTTGCTTGGCTGTCCTAACTGGGAGAAAACTTTCCTTTTATCCATTCTGAACTCCTCCTGTTTCAGAGACCACTGCCTCTGGTTTTTTCACCATGCACTACTGTGAAATACCTGGCCCTGTTTTCTTTCTCAAAGGAACTGACTGGCAAAGTGCTAGCCCATGCTCTCAAAGCCTTCTCCAGGCAGGACAAACCCCATTCCCACACCTTCTCCTTATCAGGGCAAGAGCTCAAGCCCCATGACCATCTTAGTGACCCTCTATTGAACTCCCTCTCGTTTATCAATATCCTTTACTGGGACAGGCTAAAACTGGACACAATATTCTAGATGTGGTCTAGTAAGTACTGAGTGCAAGGCAATAATGACTTCCTGTCATTTGCTGCACATGTTCCTGTTGGTACAGCCCAGGATGCTGTTGGCCTTCACCCTGGCATGTGCTGGTGGCACGTCAGTCTGAGGGAGGAGCAAGCAGAACAAATGCAAGGGCTGATGCAGGACTCAGTGCAGATTTCAGTGTATCAGAGAGGCTACCATTGGCTTCTAGGATGTGCACTGGGCCCTTCCTGCCCAGACAAGACAGTGACAGCCAGTCGATAGATGTTACCTGTTGGTAAGGAGATGGAATAGGTCACATTGTGCTTTTCTGCAGGAAATTGCATTTTGCAGCCTGCACCATGTTGCTTAGTTATTACCAACACATAAATCTGCAAGTGCACAGCTTATTGAGGCTCTCTGACAGCCAGGAGATGGGGAATTTTTACTATGACAGATGGACGGACAAGTGTACTCCTAGAGCAAAACTTTGTTCGGTTTGGAGTCAAGGGTGTAAATATATAAACCTTACACAAAAGGAATGTGATTAGAACAGTGTGGATCATGAGGATGAGCAGTGCCATGGCAGGCAGTGCTGGGAGGAGGAGCACAATGGGAGCTGGATATAGGCAGGGCTCGAACTTGGACTATTTGTCCACCTCTGGTTCCTGTGTGTCACATAGTGAGCACATTCAGGTTAGGAAAGGTGCTTAATCATCCCCTGATCTTCCAGACCTGACTGTGTAAGAGCAGCAGCAAGGCTTTACTTTCATTTGGCTAGCTCATGATGATTCATGGAGAGCAGTGCTCATGCACTGCGTGATGGCTCTCCCTTGGACACCTGAAGTGGGAGTGTGCAGAGGCTGGATACAGAACCAGAGAATTCCAGACTGTTTGTGTTGGAAGGAACCTTAAAGCTCCTCAAGTCCCACCCCCCTGTCACTGAGTTTTCAAACTCATTTCATTACTAGCAGGGGAAGTCAGTGTGACTGAGCTCTGCTGTGTGCTGAATGCAGCCTGGGCCAGGCGCTGGGTATGAGCCTGCAGAGCCTGCAGCAAGCGAGCAAAGCAAGAGGTCCCTGGGGGTGTGCTGGGGTACAGAGCAAACCACCCGGGGAGAGATGCCAGCAGTGGTCCCTGTGCAGTGTCCCACAGCACAGCACGGCACGGCTCACCTTATCCAGCCATGGTCGTGCTGCCGTTCTCAGAAAGGAAAGAACTCACCTCAAGAATCAGAGCCATCATGTTGGTACTTGGGCCAGGCAGGGATTTCCTGCCAGTACAGCATTTCAACAGGAAATAAAGCTGGTGACTCCAGACACTGTCTGTGGAGGCATCTGCTGGCCTTGGAAACCTTGGACTTTCTGTGAGAGGAGTCAAGATGTGGGCATTTTCAGCTAAAAGCCTGACAGGAATGTCACCTTCTCAGAGGGACAGCTCTGCACGGCAACAGTTGGGTTTGTGCAGGGAGCAGGGAAGGAGCTGTTGGGATCTCCTGACCTTCTCCAGTGCTTTCCTGCCTGGGGGTGTGTGGTGGCTGAACCCTCTGCATGAGCCACCGCGCCCCCAGCAGCTGCTTCTCTGTGTGTGCCCAAAGAGCTCTTGTCTCAGCACATCTGAGATGCGGCTTCTTCCAAGGCCACTGCCAGCTTCTACTGGAGTAGGCTTTAGATCAAAACAGAAGGAGGACAAAGCAGAGGCTTGGTGAGATGGATGAGCATGCAGAGCATGTGGCTATGCCAGGATCTTCCAGGGCATCTTGTCACCCTCTCAGGTCTTCAGGGATAACTGTGTCCACCCTTCTTCATTTGGAAAAAGCCCTTGGCCTGCAGACCCAGGTGATGCTGGCTGATGGGCATTGCAGAGTGGAGCAGGGAGGCACACGGAGCACCCCAGAGAGGCAGGGTCCCACATCCTCCAGCACTTGTCCTGCCACCTCGTGAACAGTGCTAAATCTCTGCAGTTCAGCAAGACTGGGCTTTCGCTAAACATCTTTGACATTTGGTTTGAGGAATAAAGGTCAGGCTCCTCCGAGAGCGGTAATGTGGGCTTAATGAACAAAGTCTGTCAGACAGTGCCGTGCTGCAGCCTTTCTGGAGGGTAATGGAGCCAAGGGAGCAGTGCTGCCTGCTCTGGCACTGATGGTCCTGGCTGCTCGCACATCCCTGTGCAGCAAGGACTGCCATGGCTGGGGGGGACATGCCTGGGGCATAACAGAGAGACGTGGGCCTCATCCAGGTCCTGCAGGTCATTGCCCATAGAGGGGAGCAGGCTCCCTCTGCACCTTCATTCCCTGCTTAAGGCCTCCTCTTCTTCCTGAGTGATCCAGGAGAGCTCATCCTGCAGCGCACAACAGCCTGTGGATAGTGGAGCAGCCAGGGCACAGGACAGCCTGTGTTACCCAACGCTTCATGCCATGAGCATGGCTCAGTTTCTGTGGCAGCACCACTGGCTGCTCTTGTTTTTCATGTCAGTGGTACCTCACTCCTGCTATGGCATCCCAATTTCTTGTATAATATGGGGAGCTTAGCTCTAAAAGCTTTTTATTTCATATCATGGGAATTAAACAAAAAAAAAACCTTTCAAAATAAAGAGATAAACCACATCCAAACCGAACACTGTGGTGTTCCCAAACTGAGGGGGTGAATTACATTTGGCCACTTTGGTGAACTTCAGCACAAATCCCGGGACTGTTCTTGTCTTGCCTCTTTCCAAGCCTTTTTCCCTGTTTGTTGAGAGTGTTCTTCCAGCTCTGCAGATACTCCGACCCCTGTGCGCCCATCTCCCTGCCCCATTCCTGCTCTCCATTGCCTCCCTCCTTAACTGACATAAGCCTTGTTTTTGTGTTGAATAATGTGCATTCCACTGCGATTTCAGACTTTCACACTCACAATGTACACAGAGAATGACACTTTTTCACATTCAAAACTGCAAAGACATGGCTAAACCATGATGGATTTCATATTTGCAATGAAATACTCTCATCTATAGAAGTGCATGTTTTCTGCTTAAACACTGAACATGTCTTGAAACTAAACAAGCTCCTTCAAGCTAATTTAGGAGCCATCAGCAGCTCTCAGCTTTCCATAGCTGGAAATCACTGCTGATCTGTTCTCCCTCCTCTCCTTTGTTTTCTTAAATAAGGGTAAATGCTAGGTATTGTGCTCACCTCTAATAGCAGTCAGTCAGCTCCCTGCGGTCCAAGATTTAAGGTTTTCTTCCTCTCCACTTGTGGAATTACTATTGAAAAATCTACTCTAAAAGTACACTGACACTCAAAGTCAAGTGCTTCAAATGCTGGACGCACCAAAATTAAGGCTGCTCCAGCCTCCTGAGCAGGATCATTACAATGCTGCCTTTAATTACATGATCAGACACTAGTTTTTCCACAGAATCCCTCACTCTTTCCATGCCTGAATAGTCATTCAATATTTCTCTTAATCCTCCCATTCAATGCCTGCCGCAGGCTTTATTTGCTGCACAGCATCCAACCCTTCTCTCTGTTGAGCACAGATTTATTCATTTCCTCTTAGGTGTTTCACTGGCACTTTCATCTGGGTCTGTGATTGTTTTTCAAGCATTAACGAATTTATTTCCACAAAATACCCATGTATGTAATGACCTTGCACCTTCTCCCTTGAGAACTGATGCAGAGAGATGAGCACCAGGATGAGAGCGAGCCTGGGTTTGGCTGTTTTCATACCAGCATCCCACGCAGCAGGCCCCAGTGCCTGGTTTTCTGTGGAATTTGCATTTCTTTACGTTTCATCTGTTCAAAGCACAGCTCCCATTGGCTTCTGTTTCGAGTGCTCAGCACTTCTGCAAACCTGACCCTAAGGATCTCCCACTGGGGACCTGGGAAATGAGAAAGGTATAATTAAGCTCAGCTCTAAATTCTGGAGGAAATGCAGGGGCAGGAAAGAAACCCCCGTGAGAATGCATGTTCTTCTCATGCAATCCCTCGCTTTGTTCTATAAAGCTTTTCTGGTCTTCCTAGGGAATGAGGGATACTGCTTCATTACACAGTCCCTAGGGCAAGCCCAAACCATGCACTGGATAGAGCCTGAATGAGAACAGAACATGACTGTAAATTAAAACCATTCAAAAAGGCAGACATTCTTGTCCTGCCCCTCACCATTTCCCTCTCACCCCCAGACCAGGCAACCTGCTCTAACGGAAGATGTCCCTGCCAGTGGCAGGGGGTTGGAGCTGGATGAGCTTTGGGGTCCCTTCCAACACAAACCAGTCTGGGATTCTATGGAGCTGGAGAACTGGACTGGACTATGCAAGACTCATGACTGCCCTGCCAGCCAGCATGCATGGAGGCAACAAGGTCTTGGTGCTTGAATCTCAGATTGAGTCTTGCCTGGATGTCTTTCAGGAAGGTACCTGAACCTTTGACACATAAACAAAGTATTGGGTGGGATAAGTTGTTCAAATGGAGCTCTGTTCATTTAGACATCTCCACCTGAGCAGGCTGTCCGGATGCTGTGGAAGCCGAGGCAGGGAGGTGGGACTGCTGGAACACAATGGCTTGTTCTGGAAGCACCAATTTGCAGGAAAGCCTGAGAGGCTCACTGAGCTCCAGCCTTAGACAAACATGTGTGAAGCAAAGAGAATAATCTCTTCCCTAGTGCTTGAAAGAGGAATGGTCCCTTCATTTTGTGCAGTCTATTTGGGATGTGCTGTGTTCTAGGGCAGGTGCAGGGCTGGGGTCCTGCAGAACTGCAACTGTTTTCAGGGCCAGCTACAGGGTACGGGAGGAAACACAGATTTTCCAAACCTGTGATGATTTCCAAGGTAGAATTTAACAATAATAACAGATAATTGGCCAGGCTGTTTGCCCAGAAGAGAAGACGTGTTGGCCTTGCTGGCTGACAACGCATTTGTAAAGCTGGAATTAGTTAAATGCTGCTAATAGATGGAAAATGGAGACAGGCACAGAAGTGGCTTCAGAATTAGTGCACCATGTCAATAAAGTATCACAGGCTGGTGTTTGGAAGAGCATCCTCCTGAGTCTTCAGGCATGGCTCATGGGCCAGGTATAGTATCCTGGCTGTTGCTATTATGTGGAGGATACAGTGACCAGGGAGTGAAAGATGGACGCTGCCCCAGGCTGTGCGGGGAGATATTAATTTTTTAGCTTAAATGATAAGTTTTAAATAGCTTGAGTCACAAAATGGGTGTTGGGAGCCCGGGCAACTCTGCACGTGACGTGAGGGGAAGGAGGAACCCGTTTCACTTCATGCACAGGACAGCTCTCTCCACTGCTGCAGGCGTTGCGAAAGCACATTGGAGAGCAACTGTACTGAAAATATGGGATATAATTATCAAAAGCATTTGTCTTGCTCATGAATGGGAGGGCAATGTGCATAACCTTCACCTGCCCGTAATTCTAATTAGCAGGTTGCATAGTGCCTCACATCTTGTATAGGTGAACAGCATCTCTAAGCAGGCTCTGTGGCCCTTTCCAGCTGTTGTCCTTCATGTGTGCAAGGTTTTAGGTCAGGACAAAGGGAGGCTGGGAAGATGAGAGGCTGCAGGCTCTGTTCTGGTAAAGGGGACCCCAAACCTAGAGCTAAACGTCAATCCTTACCTCAGGATGAGAAACTGGAGCAAAAATTGGCTTTTTAAGCTTTCCATCTTTCCCCAAAATTGGCAGGATCTTGTTTTGGAAATGGCCAGCTGCTACTGTCAGATGTCTGCGGCAGGCAGGCAGTGCTAAATAAAGCATGGAAACCATCTCCACAAGTGTGGGAAGTTATTCACATTTAACTCTTTGCTGCAGAGAGCCCCCAGTATCCATGAGGACATCACTGGACCGTGATCCATTCATATACACCACACAGAGTGAATTGTTCCTAGGTAGCTTCCTAGGAAGAGGTCATGAGCTTGTCCTCCATGTACATCCCTGTGCACAGGCTTGTATTTCCTTGTGGGTTGTTGAAGTGGTCCCGTGGTGCCTGTCTTCATGAGGGTGATGAACTGCTGCTGCAAGCGGGTTTGCAGATTTGGTCAAGGCAAAAGCTCGTGCATGCTGGTGTGGAGTTGTTCCCTGCTTCAGTGGAGCTGCAGCCTCTGGCTGCATTTGAAGGTTACTGAATTTGTGTATTCTGTGGTCACATCACTTTAGGTTTATGTTCCTTGGCTGTTTTTCCTCTTTTTAAACGTTGTATAACTGAAGGGCTGACGACTCCAAGAGCAATGCTGGTGGGTGAAAGAGACAGCAGAAATTTAGCAAGGCAATGAGGTGGCATCAGCAGGTGAACCTCACCCACTGCAGAGCCTCCCACTTCAAGTGCAAGTGACAAGGTGACACACGTGCCCACTGTCACAGCCCACTCACGGTCCTGGCTTTGTTCATCTGAGCACCACTTATCCCCAGCCTACCACCAGAGAGAGACCCTGCCTGAGGACAGTTGCCAGCACACTCAGGCGGGGTTGCCCTGAGATAAGTGACTTCCAAAGGTCTCAGGAACATGGCAACGGAATGAAGTGCACAGTTGGAGGCCCTCGTGTAGCGATCGCTCATCTTCAGTGTCGGCCCCCTGCCCACTTCCACAGGGGGAATGAAACCAAAGCCAGACCGTGAGCAGCAGCAGAGGAGGGCTCGGTGAATCAGTGCAGCTCTGTGGGTGTTTTCTTGGGCCCCCATGCATATGGCAGCAGGTTTGTGTCCCACCCATGCTGTGGGCCCGTGGCCAATGCAGAGGCTGAGTTGAGGGTGCTCTCCCATCTGCTGTATTTTAATCTTAGGGTCTTGCACCTGAGAGATGTCTAAGTTGTGGCCACCGAGCATCAGAGATGCTGCAGATGGTTCTCAAGGGCTTTGCTGCTGGTCCAGGCCACCAACAGGGAGCACTGCAAGGCCAGGCTTGGCTCAGAGACCCTGGGAGTGTGCATGCTGCAGACGACTTTGAGAGGACTTGGAGGTGTGAGTGGGATTTAGGATTAAATCAATTACTGGATTAAAATAATCAAGGAAACCATTTGAAATGATATTTAGAAAACTGAAGTGTTGGTAAATTCACTGCAGAGAGTTGCAGGGAGTGATGCTTTGCCTCTAGCTGCAAAGTACAGGGTGGGCAGGCTTTGCTTTCCATGCTGCTTTGCTGTTCTGCTGGCCACCTGACTACTGCAGGGCTTGAAGTGTTCACCCCCTCTCTTGCCATGGTGTATAGGCTGAGTCTGTAGTAAAACAAAGGAAAACAAGCTAAAAGGGTCTTGAAAAGCTCCTGGATGTCCAGTGGCTCTATCAGAGTGGGCTTTAGTTACAGAGAGCAAAGTGGTACAGGGCGAAGCTGAGAAATGTCCCTGGAGAAATAGCTGCAATGGCTGGAGAGAGGGTAAAGAGAGGAGAAGGTCCCAGTGTTGAGCCTTGAGAGGACCATGAGCTGCCAGCAGCACAGAGGAAGGATCAGCGAGAAGAGAAGGAGAGGGAAGGAAAAGGAGCTGGGTCACTGCAGTAGCTGATGAGGGACAGGGAGCAAGTCAGGAGGAGACCACACGTGATGCTGGAGTGGAAGTGATGAGGAGAGGGTGGTGGAGAGATGAGTCAAAAGACGTGGGAGGTGGTAGGGCTGAGACAAGGCGGTTTGTGACCCATCTGGCTGGTAGAAAGGGGCAGAGATTGATTTCTAGAGGTTCTCACCAAAAGCTTAAATAGCACCAACTGAAACCTGCACTTCAAAACCCAGGAAATAAATTTTCCTGTCTGAGCTCCTGAGAGTGAAGCAAACCCTCCTGTGATGGATGGTGTCTGTTCTGCCTGCCTGCAGTCTTCCACGTGTCACATTCCTTCCCAAAGTTGTGGCCGGGGTACCAATAGGAAGGGGCTTCTTGACTGTGCCAGCTGCTGCAGGAAGGCAAAGATGGAGCCTCCAGGGAGCAGACCTTAGGAGAGATGTAGATGAAGCAGAGAAAAGGGAGCAAGAGTGAGGTTAACAGAAAGCTCAAAGCTCCACAGAGCCTTGGATGCTGCTGGGAAGAGCAATGAAAAGAAGTGAGGGACCATGTTTGCTGCCCTGCAGAGGAGCACCCTGCTGGGCTGGCAGCAGCTTGGTGGAGGAAGGAGGAACCACCTGCAAGGCACGGGAATGTCTCACTTCCAGTACTCATGCTGGGTTTTCTGGTTTGCAAACATGTCCTCTTACATCCTGACACGGGTCAGTGGTGCAGGAATCCTCTTCTCTGCTCCCAGTTAACATCTTCTGCATGGGAGGTGGATCGTCACCTCCCTAATGCTCCTCAGGGCCTGTCTGCATGTGGGAGCACAGACAGATCATGCCTGATAGAGTCAGGAGTGCAGGAAGCACGCTGCAGGGACAGTGTGGCACAGCAGGGACCTGCAGGGACAGTGTGGCATAGCAGGGACCTGCAGGGACTAGGTTGCTGGGATGCAGTGGCCCATCCTGGGGCAGTTTTGTCAATCCTCGAGTATACCCATGGCTTTGCACATCCATTTTAATGGCTTTCTTCATGGCCAGGATTCCCGAGGTACAGAAGCCAGTCAAGAACTTCCTGCCAAAGCAGCTTTCATTGCAAAAAAGGCTGGCTTGTGACCAACATGTGTCATAACAGTTTAACAAATTAATGATAATGATTAAAAACCCCCATAACTGTGGTGTGTCTTGGGTCCAGGGGAACCCGGTGGTGCGAGGATGTGGAGGGCAGGGGGAGGAAGTTCACATTTTAAAGTCTAGTGAGGTTCCTGGAGGTCTGTCAAGCCTTGAAGCCTCCTCCAGTTTATGCTCCACTTAGGTGACAGACTGAGCTGGGGTTACAGTGATGTCTGTGCTCATGACATGCCACTGGGTATCCCTGTGTTACCATCTTGGCCTGGGTAAGAACAGAGGGTGAATAGTAATTTCCACGTCTTGTGTTGTGGAGCTGTACTTTGAGACATAGGAAGAAAACATTGATACTTCAATAATTGAAGTATCAATTTTGAATTGAATTGAATTCAGTTCAGTTGATTGATGGGGGAGGCTGCTGGAGTGAGAATGTGTCTACCATGGAACAGTTCCCTCCTGTCTGTCCATGGCCCTGTCTCCTGGGCTGGTCAAGGGGAATGGCAGGTCTTTGTATCTTGTTTCTCTGCTGAACATTAGCAGGAGATATCTCCTATTGAGATCCTTGGAGTCAGATGGAAGGCTCAATTTTGCAATGAAAGGGATGCTGCAGCTTGGGGCTGGACAGGACATGCCCCAGGTCACACTAGCATGCTTTCTGACTACTGCTCATGGCCAAGCCCAGAGCATGCAGAGGGCTTCCACTGCTCCATCCGTTGTGAGTTTGCACTGGCTCTGGATGCCTCAAATCGCACAGGTCCATGTTGCAGGTGGTACTGGTTTCCTTCCTGGGTGGACACTAAGGCCACTTCCCTGTACACTGTCAGTCACAGAACTTGCTGCCAGGGCAGGCAGCACACCTCCCACCAATAAGGCTCAGCTGTGGTTTGGTGGGGGCTTGACCATTATGAAGGGCCCAAACTGGCTTCTCATGGGTGTCTCGGGATGCGCCACCAGCCTGCTCCTGGGCACAGGTTTACCTGGACGCACTGCACACACATGGGCTAAATGACAGGTCTGCTTAGTTTTCTCATCCCAGCTGAAAGCCCCAATGAACTGGGTAGATATCTTTTGTGAGGCTCCAGCAACTTCCTCTGGCTGCTTTCCTAGGACACAATTCAGGTACTGGTCCATTGACAGTGCTGCACATCTGCCCAGCCTCCATCATGCAGCTCCATCATGCATCATGATCAGGAATCTCTGAACAGCTGAGGGCTGGGGTTATGTGTGGCAGCGCACATCTGCCCCTGGGGCTTAGAGGTGCACAGGGGCACTGTTAAACCTGCATCCCTGGGGGGCAGAGCTGCAGCAGGAAATTCTGCTTTGAGCTCTGCACTCTTCCCTGCCCAGCTCAGTCTCTGGAGCCTCCATCTCCGCACAGCGTTCCTCCTGTGAGGGTTCCAGTTCCCAGGTACTTACCCTCATCCTCCCAATCTTCCCTTGGGTGTCTGTTTTGCTGCTGAGATTTAAAGCCCCTCCCTCCATCCCAGCAACCAGTGTGAGCTCGTGGTTCCTCTGCTTGGCTGCTTCACCTCCCGGCTCCCGTGTGCAGCTCACGTCCCAGGTTTAAATCTCCCTTTAAGCACACACCTGTTTTCTATTGCTGTTGCTGCATGATTTTAACCGTGTATGTATTACATGTCTTTAAAATTTATGCAGCTCATTTCTTTATGTGCAGAGCTTTGCGATGGGTTGTGAAAGCTTTGCTATAAAATGTGAATTGTGCTGGATTCCTTTTCTTTTCTCCACACAGCAAAAACGTTTTGTTTTTTGTTTTTTTGGGTTTTTTTTTGGTTTTTTTTTGAGGGAAATATGCGTTGGGGGAAGGGAGGAAAAAGAAGGGAGAAGCAGCAACAATGGATTGAGCAGAGCCAGAGTGCGGAGCTGCCCTGTTCTGCACGTCACCCATGAGCTGATGCTTCAGTGACTGACCTTCTGCTGCTCCTCTTGTGAGTGCCCCTGCTCGCTCCCCAGTAAATCACTTTGCTGTGTGCTTCCTCCTCCTAACAGGCAGAGGTAAGAGCTCAGTGCAGAGATTAATCACACTACAAAGCAGCAGCTTTGCTCGCTGTGATTTCTCACCTAACCAGTGAATGATGAGGAAGTGCTGGGCTGGGGATGGCCAAGCTGGGGTTGCACAGACACACTCCAACCTGATATGGAGAAGTGGAGCATCTGATGAAAGAGCTGAAATTGCCCCTGGTCTACAGGGACAATGGGAAACTGCCTGTTCACTCTCCTGATCAGTCCGTGAAGAGTTCAGCTCCAAGGAAGCTGTGGCTGCCCCATCCCTGGCAGTGTTCAAGGCCAGGTTGGATGGGGCTTAGAGCAAGCTGCTTTAGTGGAAGGTGTCCTTGCCCATGACAGGGGGTTGGAACTGATGAGCTTTAAGGTCCCTTCAAACACAAACCAGGCTGGGATTCTATGATTCTATAAACAGGAGTCAAAGGAGCAGTGGTGCTGAAGAAGGTCTGTAGACCCATTCCTGGTGAAGATGCTGTTGCACAAATTGGCAGGATCAGCTTGGCTGGCCATCATTTCCATGGTCCCCCTGGGAAAGCAGGGCTACGTGAGGCTTGGAGCATTCAGCACAGTGGGCACTGGGGCAGGTCACCCTGATCACATCTTTTCTTTCTGCCTCCTTACCAACTGGGTTACCAAAAATCTCAATTAATAGGACTGGCATGATGCTTGCACGTTTAAATGTGTCAGGTTCAAGAGGAGCTGGGGAAACTGACACCTCTTCCTTTCCTGCTTGCCCCAAGCTGTGCTGTCCCAAGCGCGGGCTGTCAGATGAATGGATATCATCCAGCATGGGGAGGGTGAGGAGGAGATCAATCATTAACAGCACGTTTTGCTGACTGCCACGAGCAGATGGTACCGGTAATTTCCACTTCTCTGCCTGTGTTAACATATTGAATTGCAAACCAAACAAAACCAAACAGAAGCCCCTCTAAACAAACAACCACCAACAGCCAAGCAACCTCTGAAGAACAGGTGAAACGTCTCTGCAACGGGCATCTGCTGTGGCTGTCACAGAGAGCAGCAGCGGCTGTCCCGCTAGGACTCACTGCCATGGACATGTGCTGGTTGTGAATTCCAGGCTGTCACTCAGTGAGAACTCAGCGCCCTTCCAAGCAGTATCAGTTTTTGGGAGGGAGCCTGTGACTCACCAATGGTGCTGCCGTGGTAGCTCATAGGAGCTGGGGAGTTTGCCTGTAGATGGTTGAGTAGCCTGTTGACCATCTTCTCTGCTCTGTGTGGCCAGAGAGCATCCTAACTGGGAGCTCATCCACCTCAAACTGCTCCTACCAACTGCTCCTTTGGTTTAAACAGGAAAAAAGTTAAAGTCATAACAGATAGAACTGCTGAGCATCCATCCCAGGCCATTATCGCCTCCCAAGGCCCGCCCAGAGGATGCTGCTCTTGTATCCCCTGCCCACTCCCTGGCTCCAGGGCCAGCTGTTCCATCTGGGCCGTGGTCTCCTAATGATGTGTCTGTCACAGGGACCTTCCCAAAGCCCTGGGCAGCCTGGGCAGCCTGGGGAGCAGCCAGGACTCTGCTTCAGGCAACAGCTTCTTCCTGAATGCCACCAACCTCTTCCCTTGGAGAGGGGCTGCTGGGTGCTGGGACAAGTGATGGTGCCATGGGGTACTTATGGTAGGGGCGCAGACCTCGGGGAACTGTGGGGTTCTGTAGAGGGTGAGTGCTCCTCAGCTCTCTCACTTGTGACACCATGGTCAGCCTTCACCCCTGCCTGAGGGCTCTGCTGGGTGGCTGTAACAAGCCAGAGAAGACACACAGAGGTGCAGAGGTGAGTGGATACCCAGCAGCAGGAGACCCCGAAGGACCTGCTGTGCAGTGAAGGCTCCTGGGCCATGTCCATAGAAAACACTGTGTTTTCCCTGACACAAAGCCTTCCCCAGTGCTGCTCCCAGCTTGTCCTTGCACTCTGCAAAGGGAAATGGTGAGGGGAAGGACCATTCCTGCTGCAGCGAAGTTCAAGTTCTGGGAAGTAAACCAGCAGAAAGTGACTGTTCTCATTGCAGGGATACCCTTATCCATGTGTAACACCACAGACACCACCCCTTCTGCTGCCCAAAGTAACTCACACATTCCCAATCGGCCGCTTTCCTCCTGCCCAGCGTCCCGCTGAGCCCTGCTCGTATTTCCAGGCAGTGTACAGTGAGCAGAAACACCCCTCGCTCCCTCGCAAGCAGATTTCCTTCATGATGTGCATCCCTCAAGAGAGGCTGTACAGGCTTATGAAGGGGCAGCCTGGAGACAGGGCTGGTTTGTCTCCTCCCTGCTGCACTCGCTGGGAGGACTACTGCTCTTCACTCCTGCTTCACTCCTTGCTGAAAAACTTCACCTAGCAAGATGCAGCTTTTTTGTCCACAGGGATGGTTCCTGTCTGGTTTGTATCTACAATAGATGAGCTGTGTCTGCTCTATTTGTGGAATAAATGCAACCCAACAACTAATAGAAACAGGAATTTCCCCCCAGTAATAGCAGCAATATGGTGAGCAATAGCAGGCATTAGGGAAAAAAAGTTCAAAGCTATTAGTCAGTTTCAGCTGCATGAGAATTTGGTCATACAGCTCTTCACTCCTGGCAATATCTTCTCAGTGCAATAGTGCTGTGATTGCCTTCTTCTGTTTCCATGTGTGGAAGATTACTTCCTCAGGAAAAGATGTAAAGGACATTTTAATATCTATTGTGTTGCAGAGGCAAATAACCTGCAAAGGCTTGAACTGTCCTGACAGCTGCGATCAACAAAGAAAGGGAAAGCTTCACCCTGACCAAATGTGCTCCCTGCTGCTTGTAGTATCTCTGTCCTATTAATATTCCCTTAGTGATTCATCCTCTGATCCCAACAGGGCCCCAGGACCAAGGGAGTCACATGCCCACAGACAGTGCCCGTTTGTCTGCGCACTGGAAGCTGAACTGTTTAATAGAATACAAAGAAAAACCCCCTGCAAGATGCCAACAGCACAGCTGATGCGAGCAGTGAGATGCTGCCTGCAAAAGGTTCCCGCACTGCACTCCAGGACTGGCCATGGGACTCCTGCTCTCCCAGCTGTGTCTGTGTTGTAGGTGCAGCTGAGTACCCTCAGCACCTCACCTGGGGGTCCATGTGTCACAACCGATGTGAACCTGAGCACTAACTCATGCCTGCAATCCCAGCCTGGTCATAGAATCCCAGCACACACTGAAGCCAGGTCATGAGGAGCTTCTTGCCACCCAACACCCCCTTCTCCTCAGGCTGCTCCATCCAGTCTCCCGCAGCCTGTGTCTCTGCTGGGGACTGCCCCATCTCAGGGCAGGACCTTCCACTTGCCCTCATTGAACTCCATGAGGTTCACAGGGTGCCACCTCTCCAGCCTGTCCAGGTCCCCCTGGATCCCATCCCTTCCCTCCAGCATCACTGTACCGCACAGCTCAGTGTGTTGGCAAACTTGCTGAGGGCATTTGATCCCACTGCCCATGTCCAAAGCCTCCCTTCAGACAGCCAGTCTGCACACGCTGAGCTAGAACCACCTCCTGCCATCCAGCACTTAAAGTCGGTGTCCTGCAACGTTTTGGAGAAAGCACAGCCCTTGCCCAACTCTTGTAACATGCCCCATTGAGCCAGCACTGGGTAATGCGCACATCCATTCCTTGGGAAGGAAGTGACAAATCTCCTTAGTGTTTGTCACCTTCTTGCTGTTAGGCAAAATTAAAGACAGTGATCATAGAGTGCATGTAGCAACATGCATGACTGGGCATTCGATTACAAAATTGAAGTGGCACAAAGGTAAGGCACAGGAACCCCACCTTGACTTTGTTGCTAAGTCATGCCTCGGGACTGATCACAAAGCAGCATCCCCTGCTCCAAACACCATCTTACCAAGGACCAAGACTCAGGGTTCAGCTTAGAAGCTATTTACATCCTTTCTATGCAAATAGAGCTCAGATACTGTTCTCTGGAATCCCTCATATTTCCTGTCTTGTTCTTTATTTTAAGAAAACATGGTAGCACTCATGTTTTCCTCCCTGCTTGGAAGACTGAAGCCTACACTGGACATCTGTCCCCAGGAAATGCCCCACGCTGTAACCGAGACCTTTCCAGTCCAAGATGCATTATATTACACAGAGTTTTGGTTATATAAATTTACTTGTGACCTCATGACAGAGGCTTTGTGATAGTTTCACATGGGCACCACCTGGGACACACCATTTACGCAGATGACTGACGTGGTAACACAGGGTTTAGGCAATAAACACTCGCCTCCTGCCGTGTAAACGGTGCTCATTTGGGAAATGTCACCTCTGCTATTTAAAGCACTTTTTCTTTTTTTTGGATCCCTGCATTATACTTAAGCTGTCACCGTACTTTACACATCACAGCAGAGGAATTTATTGCACAAACAGCTCTGGGTTTTAACTTTTCCAGATCATCCCTGGGAATAATGTACAAATTAGACACGACACATCTCCAGGGACAAGACAAATATGAGAAGGGGAGTGAGTGCTCTCTGCAGCCACCCCCTCGTCCCCAAACAAACTGTCACTTGGGGTCCCTCTCACAGTGTATCACTGAGAGGCTGCCTCCTCTTCATCCCTGGCGACGCTGAGTCAGACCTTTTTCTCCCCGGCTGGCCATGCCAGATGGCACAGCTCTGTGTGAGGAGTGCTCTGAGCAGAGGTGTCACAACTGTGCTCTTGACCAGACCTTGCTGATGTGTGGTTCTGATGTCCTCCTCAGTACTGCTTTCAGCCCGCTCTCCTGCTGCCTGTGTCTGTCTCTTGTCAGAAGATAGCTTTGGTGTTTGCTCCCAGGCAGAACAAACCTCTCTTGTATTGTCCCCCAGCGTTCTGAGGCAGCACTTCCCATAGCTGAACAAATCTCACTGGAAGCTTTAGGGTGATAGGAACTGATTAGCTTAGGATTACTAATTAGTGTAGGGATAGGCAGCAAGTACCCTTTGCAGTAGAATACTGAAGCTGACTTTGCATGCTGTGATGGAGCTCAGCCTCTGCGCTCCAGCCGCCAACTGAAACACTGATGGATTCCTCGTCCTGTGTGAGGTGCAGAAGAAAACCAGAGTTATAAATGAATGCTCATAATTATTACAGCATGCACTTGATATGAGTTATTGTGAAACTTCTGTTCCCAGGGACCACAAACTCAGTCCCAGGTGAGCTTAATACTCATTATACTGTGCTCTGTGCCATTAACAATGTAAAAACCCACAAAAGCTAATATGGAAATGCAGAAATGGTGCATTAGAAGCAAATGTTAAGGACTGTGAAGCAAAGAGCACAGTTTTGGAAAAGCTGCTTGGTTTACATCCTTCCCACTGAAATCAGGCTGGTTTCAAATAAAAATCACCATGAAAACAAGCTTTGTACTAAAAGATGTAAAAAAAGGACACAGACATCCTTTGCTGTTCCTAAGTCATGCCCTGCTCTCCATTCTGAATGAAGACGCCATATCGCAGCTCCATGGGGTATGTGGGGCTCTGTAGCCCCTTTTGTTTTTGTTGACCTGTTGTATATGTTCATTAATTTGCAAAGCCTGTGGCATAATGCTCTCAGCCCTACCCCGTCTTAGTCCAAAAGGCACAGTCTAAGGATAAGTCCACTCCAAATTCTCCTCTGATTCACCAGTAACTCTGAAACGTACTTTCTTCAAAGACTATAAGGTTGAAAAGAACAATGACTGGTGGTGGTGTTCACCTCTTGCCACAGGGCAAGGTCATTCCTAAGTCATTACCGGCTCATACATAACACTTGTTTTGCTATTGATCCTAAAGCTCACCAGGGATATGGATTCTCTGACCTTTCCAGACGCTCTGTCCCCATGCCTTACCATGCACAGCTGGATTGTCCTGACATCTGAGCTGAAGAGGTACCATTTTTAACCACATAGCTGGTTTTGTATTAAATTGCTGCTCTTGAATTCTGGGCATAGGATGTGTCTCTGGAATAGTGTGATTCTAAGAACCCAACAACAAAGTTTAAGTTGACAAGCAGGTATTCTTTATTGCAGAGCCAGGATACATGAGCAATAGCTCCTCCGAGCATGTCTCGCTTGAGCACCAAACAAGCCGTGATTATATAGTCCTCAAACATACATATTCATTACATTACATGCATGTTCATAAAGCAACTTATACATTACATCATTCTTCTAGAAAATTCCTCCTGCATGCGCACAATAATGTGGCAGTGGTCTTTGGGACCCCTGGTGGTCATTTCTTTATCATCTTCCTCTTCATCACTTTGTCCTTTGGCTAAACTTTGGACTTGGCCAGCCTTCTTGTTCGTTTGCCAGCTCCTTAGGTGGTCCTAATTGGTTTCCCTAAACATTAACTGAAGAATTCCTTATCATTGTTATAGAGTCCACCTGGAGTCCGGGTTGCTTAGTTACAAGCAAAACGTTCGTTTTACAATGAGCTATCCTTTATAATGTCGTTCTTGTTCTTTCCCCATTTCAAGGTTTTTCCTTCAATAGATCATTATGGAAGAACCCATCTTTTTTCCCTGAATGTATCTGTGGTTTGTAGTCCTTCATGTGCTCGTAAGAAGTGCTGCCTGATGCTTTTTATGTCAGTTTAACAATGGGTTGAAAGTAGCCTTATGCATGAGCCCTGACTGCCAGCTCAGCGTTTTGTCCTATCCAGTGTCTCAGACTGTGAGAGACTGATCTGAAATCAGACTCCACCATCCATTGGCTCAAAGACTGGTATGAAAAGCTGAGATGGGATTCCACTGACCATTGCCTGAGAGATGGGTGGGAGGAGCTGAGATAAGACTCTTCCATCCATTATCTTGAGGATTGGTGTGAGGAATTGCTGCCCCTTATCCCAAGGATTACTGCAGACGCATGCAGTTGAAGAGCTGGCTGCAAGGCCAGCAAAACTGGTCCACCAGGAACGTGTAATACCTGACATTAAGAACAGAGGTACTGTCCCCAACTCCTTATAAAAAGGGGGAAAATGACATCACCAAAAGCACACCTTCAAGGGGACAACTCCAGGAGGACACTTCCACGAGGACACCCACCTCCAATGACTACTACGGACTCTTGCAGACATTGCTCCAATACTGACTACAGACCCTGGAGAACTCCCACCAGCTCTGATATCGATTACGGACCCCCAGGACACCGCTGGAGCCACAGTATCTCTCTCTCTGCACCCCGACTCCTTGCTTCATTTCCCCCTTTTTTCCGGTCTGTCCCATCGCTATCCCCTTTTTCACATCATTTCCCTTTCTGTAAGAA
>WYDI02016184.1:0-24509 GCA_009867235.2 Psittacus erithacus
GGGGGGGGGGGGGGGGGGGGGGGGGCCGGGGGGGGGGGGGGGGGGGGGGGGGGGGGGGGGGGGGGGGGGGGGGGGGGTGGGGGCTTGCTCCGTGAGGGGGTCGTGTCAGGAGACTGGAGATCCGACAGGAGAGAGAGCCGCCTCTTGGTGCGGCTCCCTGTCTCTCCCCTCCGGCTCTTGCTAAGAACTAAGTCATTCTCACTGACCCATCCTCTCCAGCTGAAGACAGAGATTGGAGATTCCCAGATACCCCCATGCATTGTGGTGTGAACATGCCCAGTGGGTCAGTCTCAGGTATGAGCTATAAATACGTCTAACCTGTAAAAAGAGTTGGGGCTAAACAGTCAGTGTTGACAAAAGCAAAACTAAAAAAAAAAAATAAAAATTAAAAAAATTAAACAAAATATAATCAAACGGGTTATTAAAAGTACATAATGTGGTTTGACTGAACATGTTTTCTGGAGGAGTTATGACTGGCTGGGAGCGAGACTTGATTTTCATCTTGGGCATGTCAACATGAACTCCTGCACGTTCCAAATCAAAATAGTGAGATCAAGGAGTGGGGATGGGGAGGGGGGATACAGACTTTTCTCATGATTATGCTTTTTGCGTAAATCAGTGTTTTGTTTTTTTGTGGAAAAAGAAAAGCAAATCTTACGGACTACTGTATTTGATTCTTATTGCTTCTGTCGCTCATACAGATGTGGAAAAGCAGAACTTGAAGCTGTTTGATATGTGGTTTGGGTTTTTTTTGCCATTTTTCTTAAGTTTAACATAGCATATGAACATGAAATGTTCATATTTCATATATGAAATATTTCCACATGAATATGAAATACATGAATATGGACTATTTTAATATTTCATATGAAATGTGATACAACAGATGCTAGCTCTTAATTTTATACTAACAAAAATAACACATAGATCCAACAAAAACAAATGCATATATATTTGTAAGATTTATTAAGGTTATGAGTTAGTAAGACTCAAGGAATGTTTTGACATCTCCTGCTAGGATGCAAGCAGATACTAAAAGGATGTTAATATAAAAACTTGACCATAAGCTTCATTTACAGATGTCATCAAGTAAGTGTTTGCTGTTGTATCTCTTGGTACTCTTGCTGACTGTTACACAGACCTAACAAATTGGATAACAGATGCACGTTTGATTGCAGTATGATCCTTTTGATGATACATTCCTTGAGTCTTAGCTTGCTGCTTTTTTTTTTTTTTTTTTTCCCCGATCATGTTATTTTTGCATTTACTTTTCTTCATAGTAAACTAAATAAGTGAATGCTGTGGCCCTGCTTTTTTAATCTTCTGTATTGATTCCTAATTAAATGTTCTTTAGCTTTTTAGTAGAAGAGGTTTTCCTTAAGTTGCAGTTTAAGTATCTTATTGGAATATTCACTGTAGCAATTAACCAGAACTTGCTTTTCTGAGGTCTGATAACAATAGTATTAAACTGAATCCAGGCTCATCCTGTGGGAAGTAACCAATCAAATGCATGTTGTACAGTTAGATTGTTCTTTTTCGTGTACCTCTGTAATAATAGTTTTCATTGTGATAATTAAGCTTTCTATTATTCATAATTATTAAACCAATTTAATTATGATGTATGCCACTTAATGTCTTGCGTTAGTGTCTATTCATTGTACATACATCAGTAAGGCATACATAAAGCTTTGTCTTATCTCCATTCTGTGCAGTGGGCTAAAGGCTGTTTTGCAGGGGTCCGGTAGATGGCAATAGAGGATGGATGTTGAGAGTTTTCATCTTTGCCCATTTTTGAGTTGTTGGCACAGTTCTTCCTGTTGGAAACTTCTAGCCAGTGTGAAGCGCTTTTATTGGATGGCTGATGACTACTGTATTTCCACTATTCCTTGCTGGTGGATGACTTGGTTTGAGACAGAGATGGCATGGCCTGTAGAATAAATTCTGTTAATATTAATAGCGTGTTAATATTTTGATTATTGTAACTATTGTCCTTTTAATCTGGAAGGGGAAAGGGCTTTCGCTGCTTTTCTTAAAATTCATCTGCTTTGTTGGATTGCTTCCTTGTTTTGCATAGGATTCAATGATGTATTAAAACTTTTCTAACTAATGGTGAAGTTGTGATCTTAAAGCAGGCATGGTGTTCTGAAAAATCCAATATACCTGGAAAAAATGTTGCTTACTATTACACAGTGGATCCTTAAGCTTGTTGTGGTCATTGTGGATTTATGATTACAAAATATAGGGAATACAGCTTGTTTCAAGCTGGTACTTCTGTGGTTTTTGGGTTTTTTATTGTTTAAATATTATTTTTATTTTATTGAAGTTTATTTTTTAATATAATATTTATTAAATTAAAGATGCAAGATGTTCTTCATGTCTTCTTAGCCTTTTCATATGCTCCACGTGGAGGACGCTGTTGAAAATGATTTTGTTGCTTTGTGCTGTAAATATTATTTTAACATTTTCTGATTGGAATCTTTTTCTTTTAAATTGAGTTCCTTGTACCAAAGGATTCTGAGTGTTATCTACTAGATGTTTAACTTCCTAGTAGTCTTCCTAAGGAAAAATTTAAAGGATCTGTTTACCAGATATGGCTTTTTTTTTTTTGCCTTTTTTTTTTTTCTTCCCGTGAAGGAATATGTTCACATTAATGTTTTAATTTGTAAATTGAACTTGTCTTTTAGTGTCCCGTTCTTTTTTACTTTAGAAGTAATACATTTTTTTTCCCCCTTTGACATAACTCTTATCCCCTCTCCCTTACCCCAGTATTTTTAAGTATGATCTTGAAATGAAAAATGAAATCATTCTTTGCAGTTCTGTGTCTGTACTTTAACAGCTTGTTCACCCAAGATATTTATGTGACAGCTACAGATTCCAAAGCCTGGTCTATTCATTCAGCAAACTATTTTTTTTTCAGAAGCTTTGTCAGTGCCCTCATCAGTTCAGAAATAAGTATCAGTTCAGGGGTAAATATGAACCACTTCTTTATGTTCTTCTTTTTCCCTCTGTAGTATTCATAGACATGTAGATACAGTATTTCATCAAAGTTTTCTTTGATACGTAGTTGCTATTTAAACTTAAGTACTGCACTTTTGAATTTTCTGTTTGAGACATTGTGATACAATTCGTGGTGCTTTTTCACTAGTGCTTAAGCGCATGTTCTCTTAGCATCTGAAACAATTTCACATTTACTCCAAGTAGTTTGCATAGACAGACAGCTTCTCTGTATCTCCCTCCACTGGTGGTGACAGCCAGAGCTAGCATGCCAGGGAGCAGGCTGCGTGCAGAAGAAGTTGTTCAGTGCACATTAAGCTTTTTTAATGTCTATCTGTCTTGCTTTAGTTAGTAGAATAAAAATCAGAAGTGTGAAAGAGACCAATAGGAATGGATTTTCAGGTCTGTGGTTGGGAGGTTTGTCAATGAGTAAGCTGTTTACCTTGAGATTGTAATAATTAAAACTGTATGAGTGATTAAGCTGCCACATTCAAAAATTGAAATACTTTTATTTTGGTTCACCTAGGTAAATATTTACTGTGTGCTTGTACATTTCCCCCTTTTTTAGGATAAAGCCTATCTGGAGAACAGACTGTAGAGCAAAGAAAAGCTTAATTCCCAAAGAAATGCTCTACTTCTTTATTTGAATACAGTATCTTTGTCAAGCTCTGGACATGAAGTATAAAATTTATGAATCTCCAGCAAAGTTTACAGCTGACAGAATGACTGAACCAGGAGGCCAGTGGTTGGAATGATAGGTTAACTGCTCAGCAATCTGGAACAGTTAATGCAATAGTCAGAAGGAGTTCATAGCATCACCTTTGTTAGGTCAGGTCAAAGATGTGTCTGTCCCACCTCACCAATATCCCGTATGTTGCTGTCTGTCTGTAGATGTGGAAGGAATAGTACAAGTATGCCTTTCGTGTATTTATGTGCCTTCACTGGTTTGGAGCTTGGAGACTTTCTGAACCAGAGTTGTAGTCTGTGTTCTGCATCCTCTGAATTTGTTGTTAGTGGATTTATCCAATTTCTTTTGAATACATGTAAATATTTAGTAACTTCTTGTCACAGAGCAGTTTCAGGGCTTAGTATCTGTTCTGTGAAAAAGGGTCCAATTAAGTTTTTAGCTTACTATTTTGAAGTTTCATTTGATTCAGTTTCTTGTAATAGAAAATGATGCAAGTGATCATCCGTCTTCATTTCTCAGTGTCTTTTGTGTCCCTGTTAAACCTTTTCAAATGTGAGTGTATTATAATTTGGATAAATGCAGTGCTGTGTGTCTGGAAAGGGTGAGTAAGTTGTTCACTGTTAGGGAGGAAGTGGTGGTGTTCTAAAGGCAGTGGTTTAAGGATTTGGGGGCTGGCATAGCTTTACAGCAAGACTGCTGGTATTAGGTAACATGAACATGGATGACTAAGCAGAATGTTGAGGAAAAGTGAATATCAGAAGTTAGCCTGTGATTGTAAACCATATTTTAGTATTTGCTGTCATGCTTAAACTTTTAGACTAACAATTAATTTCAAAGCTGTGCTTCAAACCTGCCTTTGGAAGAGTTCTTTTGTGTATGAATGTTTTTGTGTTTTTCCCATCGGTGAACTTCTAGCATATGAAGAATACTGGTTACTGTTCTATTACAGTGTAGTTTGCTACACTGTAATAGAACTGGGTTGCAGTGGCAGGGATCTTGACAGTATATTATGTTCTTCCATGTTGAATGATTTGTTTCACCTCTTCAGCACTTAATCTAGTTACTTTTGTTCCATCTTGGGGTCTGTAGGTAATAGGGAGCAGGTGAAACAAAGGGTAAACTATTGGGTGCTTTCAGGTCAGATATTTCAGTTTTCAGAATGTCAGTGTCTTTTGATTATATATACTGTATCATTAAAACAAAGCACAAGACAACCAACAAAACAAACCCAAGCAATCAAACAAAACCCTCTTTGGATCAGAGATTGACCATGAGATCATCCAACCTTAGTCTCTGTGAAACTGAATTTTATTGTTTACCTTAATTTGCTGCAGAATCTTTATTGTATGTTCAGAATATGCAAAGTTGTGATGTGACTTCCATATTCAAAGGTTTTTAAAAATATTTTAGATGTGTTTAGAAAGTATCTATAATCATTAGAAGGCAAAAAAAGAAGTCAGCAGATCTTTCTTTGCTGAAGTTTTGTAGCATTCGGGCATGCTAAGGACATCTGTGTAAAAGTGATACAGTCAGCTCCAATATAGAATGTGCAGAATTTTTCTTGTTGACAGATGTAAGAAAATAAATTACAATGGCTGCCGGGTGCTGACAAGAAGCTGGTACAAACAGGAACTAGAATGTATACTTATTTTCATCATTACAGTGATTTTCATGGAATGTTATGCAGGGAATGACTGTGTTTCTTTAAACAGGAACATTTTCTTCTGACTTCAAGTGAGCTTATTGGCCTGTTATCTTCTGGAAAAGTCAGTGGTTTACAGTTGGAGATTTTGAAACTTATAAATACTCTCTGGTCAGAGTGGACAAGTCTGTGTGGGTTTTTTTTTATTCTTCCTGTGTTCACTGTGTTCTCCTTCTGTGTGTTACCTTTTCTGTGAGGCTTGACTTGCCAGGCTTTCTTTGTGTTATCCAAGTTATTGTTGGTTGGTACGGGGAAGCAGTTTTGGTCACTTGAATGCCAGTGAAGTCAAATTGTGTTTGTTAAGGAAGACAGTGGATAATAATCATTATGCGTATCTGTGGCACTGTTTCAGTGTTTTGAATTGTGGTTAGTTAACCAGAACTTCTACATAGGACTTCTCTTGCTGAGAAAGAAGTTGATTCTTTTACCAGCCTTCATTACCAGATATAAAAATGTCATGCAGTGACATCAGTTCAGCTATGAAATACTAACATGTTAGTGCAGTTAGTGAGCTGCAACTCAGTGCAGATTTGGGTGGATTTTTGTTTGTGCTAGAAAATTCTTTTGTTTGACTGTAGCCTATATACAATCTGCACTGCAGCATGACAGCTTGTAACCTTGACACAGGGTCTCTGTCAGTGTGGGTGAAGGTTTCTTGTGATGTTGGATAGTGAAAGCAGATGCCTGTGAGCTGTGTGTATTGTTAAAGGGTGGGGATGGTGTTAATTCTCCCCTAACTTCTGACATAATCTATGTTGTGCTGCTTCATTTAATTCTCTTAAATTAACTTGTGTCTGAATTCCAGCTGATAGAACAATAATCATGAGTTACCCACTACTGGGAAAAAAGACATGAACTTGACCTCAGTTAAGAGGTGCTCAGATTATGACAGACACACAGCTTCCTTAAGCACTGTGTCAAAATTGGTTTACAACTGGCAGTATTGTATTTTGTTTGTAAGCATTGTGAAGAATTTAAACTAGTTTACTTAATAAGACTTCTTGCTTGCTTTCTTTATAAACATTTTTCTGCTCTTTTTTTAGACATGGACCGTGATTATGGGCATGGAGGCTATGGTGGCCCACGATCCATGGACTCTTACCTTAACCAATCCTATGGGATGGAGAGTCATGGAGGTGGAGGCGGAGGAGGTGGTGGTGGTGGTAACAGGTAAAATAATCCCTCAATTGTCCCAAGAATTGATCAAATCCAATTTAAGTTGAAACTGTTGTCTTCTAACTTAAGTGTTCCTGAGGCATGTTGTTACGATTTTGTATGAACGCTTTCATTCTGAGTCTTCATCTTCAGTAAATACTGGCAAACACTAAAGTGTGGGAGCTAGATTCTTGTCATAATCAGCATTTTGTGGAAAAGTTTGACAGTGAAACAACGCGTCTTTGAATGAGAATGGAAAAAGTGTTCTTTTTCAGTAATGGCTGGCAATTTGTAACTGATTGGCCTGATGTACCATTTCTGACATAGCCAACTAGACCTAACTGGTTTAGTGCCTTAGACTGAATCTATCAACATTCCGTTTTCAAGGAACATTTAGGGTATATGTTCTTTGGTTTGAATGTGCAGTGCTCAAGTGGTCTTGGTATTGAATCTGAAAGTCATGTCCAGATTATTTCATTGGAAGGTACTGATTATACTCAAAGCAGTGCGCATGTTCTAGGTTGCTTTGTAAGATGGATTAGTCTCATAAATTCTGATGCAGTGGTTTTAAAGTTGCGTATTTAAATCTAGGATACTACTACTGTTGCTCTTTCAGATAAAAATAGTAGGGAGCAGCTGATTTGATTTAGGTCTTAATATTGTATTTCAAGAAGCATGCTTTTCAGAGTAGTGATTCTATCTTGGAGGAAATAAAATGTGAAGAAAACTTAGGCAGTCTGATGGTTTTCTTGTGTGCGCCCTTGAATTCTTGTTTGGCTGTAGCCAGACTACTGTATGATTCTTGTCTGTAGTCACTGCAGTGCCACTGAGCAAGGACAGTACTAAGTAGGGAGGCTGGAGAAGTGTTGTGTTTTGCTGCACGGTTCTGTTAAACATTCTAGTTAAGTATAATTTTTTTAATGATGAACAACAAGATCAACTTAAAAGTCTGAGCAGAGATTCAGGAATGAGCTGTACCTACCATATAGTAATCTGCATATGATTGAGGTTGAATGACTATTTGAACACCAAAATGTTTCTTGCCATGTAACTTAAATCTTGTGCATGGGCCGTATTTGTAGATAGTGTAATTTTCTGTGTAGCTTTGGGTCTTCCAAGACTAACATGTTCTAAAGTGAAGACATTCAGCTTACTGTATATACCATTATTAATTTGAGTCTCTTCTAGTTTATGTTTTATCAGTCAAGGGATTGTCTTTCCCAGCTCCTGCTGAATCGCCCTATTTTAACCCTGCAGGGACACTAATGTGTTTCCCTTCCGAGTGGTTACAAATACTGATGATTTCTAGCCTGACAATCCTCCCCTTCTTCACCAGGCAAAGCAAACTCTGAGTTAGTAGCTAAAGATTTCAGCTCCTTGTTACTCTACTCTGAAATTCCAAGGACTGTTTTCACATCCACTGTGCATGCATTGGGTAGACTTTCAAAATCCCGAGTTGCTAATGGGCTGTAAGTGAAAGAAGGATACACTGACGGTCATGAACTCTTTTGACTGGCAGACTGAATTTTATAGGGAAGATTTTGGGAAATCTTCCCTGTCTTTCCAGATCTCTCCAAAAAGATATGAATGGGAGAGCATGTGTATTTTTCCTTTAAAACTAGAGCTGTGGGGTGTTTAAGACTCACGTCTGTACCACTAAAAAAATATTCTTTTCTTCCTCAGTTCAGAGCTAAGCCGTCTTTTAACTGCTGTTTAACTGTTAGAATACCAGAGCATGATTTTGAAGAAAGGAGAGCTTGACTAGCCTATGAATGTCTGCAGGTGATTATTTTTGTGAGACTAGGGCTGGGCTCTAATGTTTTAGTATATGAATGTTGCTGAAAATTTTAAGTCAACAAAGTTCAGGCATACTGAACTTTAGAATTGTTCGTAGCAAAAATGGCTCAGATAGCTTTCTATCTGGTCATAGTGTGATTTGCCCAGCCCTAATCAAGATTTAAACAATAACAAAATTGTACAGACCAGTATAGTAATAAATTGATTTTAGTTGATAAATGTCAACTGATAACTTGTCTTTTGAAATGTATAACATTAGTAAGCTTACTTTTTTTTCTCCTCACTGTGCAACTTTTCCAGGTTTGGACCTTATGAGTCTTACGACTCCGGGTCTTCTCTGGGTGGGCGAGATCTGTACAGATCTGGCTATGGTTATAATGAACCCGAACAAAGCCGCTTCGGAGGTAGTTATGGTGGTCGATTTGACAACTCCTACCGGAATAGCCTTGACTCTTTCGGAGGTAGAAACCAGGGCGGGTCTAGCTGGGAAGCACCTTACTCCCGTTCAAAATTGAGGCCTGGGTTTATGGAGGACAGAGGAAGAGAGAGTTACTCTTCCTACAGCAGTTTTTCTTCACCCCATATGAAGCCTGCACCTGTAGGCTCTCGGGGGAGAGGAACGCCTGCTTATCCTGAAAGTGGATTTGGAAGCAGAAACTATGATGCTTTTGGAGGACCATCAACAGGCAGAGGCCGAGGCCGAGGAGTAAGTACAGAATCTTTTCAGATTCTTTTCACTAGACACTCTTTTAAACCCTTTCAAGACCACTGCTTTAAAATGAATGCACTGTTCGGTACAGTGTGGGGTTTTTTGTCTAAGCAAACTGTTGTGGTTGACAATGTTGTTTACCTCCTTGAAGCTGTCTTCAAGTAGAACCCAGTCCCTCTTTCTGTTGAAAGTAATGACTAATAGAAGACTAGTTGATAAGGTTTGTTAAATCTCTCCTTTTGTTTGAAAGGTGAAGATACTAGGTTTGGTCTAAAAGGGATTAAAAGGACTGGCATTTTTCCTTGTAAACACTAGCATCTTTGCTGCTGGTGGGGAAATTCTTGGATATTGTAAAAGTTTAATTCAAAGTCTGTTGAAGTTTTGAGTAGGTTAAAGGTGCAATGTATAAGCAAAAAATAAAACCCAAGTTGTGAATGCTAGAGTAGTTTTTGTTTCCTGTAAAGGAAAATCTTAGTTAATTCTTTAATATGTTGAACATGTGCTTTATCAAACATCAAGTCTTCTTTTTAACTTAATTCTTACACTGACTTGTGTGTTGGAAGGGTGATGGGGAGGATGGCAAAGGTGGGTGGTTAGCAGTTACAGTGATTCTTTTTTGAAATTAAAGCATGGTTAAAGGGACATCATCAACTTGAAATCAGATCCTTTTGCAGAATTAAGATTAATTTCCAAATAATGTGCCTAGTCCTGTTAATTGCAACAAGAAGATTAACTGTACACAAAATAGTGGGTCACAGTTTGGAGAAGTAACATTTGATGTTAAATGGGCTGGGGAGCGGGGAGAACGCGATAGAAGAGAATAAAAGAAATCTGGACAGAAGTACTTACTTTAAGTTGATGGTGTCCCTTTATCTTGGTTTTATAATCCCAATTATGGTTATTTCAAGCACAAAATGTTCAGTGAATACTTTTCTGCCTGTGCCATTTGGTGTAAATTATCTTTTAAATTCTAAAGCGTGCCATATTTCTTTGGGAAGCAGTTCTTCAATGTTCAGCCATGCAACTTGTTTGTAGCTTGAAGTGTAGAGGAAGGTTATTTTCACTGGGTCCTTTAAGTGCCTAATTGTGTGGTGGTTTTGTTCCAGAAAGTCTCCTTCACGGCATTCTTGAGTACTCTAGTTGCCATATGAAAGTTTTGGCTCAGATTTGCACATGGCTGCTAGCTAGCATGTATTATGGTATGAGAAATAGATTCTAACCTTTATGTTTCTCTGCTGGTAAAGCTGAAAGCATTAGGTTCTTAAGCTTGGATATCATCCTTTCAGAACTCATTTAGATCTGAAAGTTCTGTGCAGTTACAACCAAGTAGCCTTATTTCTTTTTCGTTCTGCTTTTGAAATGTATCTCTTTAGTCTTTTATGTAATAGAATGTAAAGGCTAAACTACTTGCCAGATGTAAAATGCATTGCACCTTTAATAGATAGACTGTTAAAAAACAGGAATTGAAATTATCCAAGTGCATACTTCATGTCAAATTTATGCGTACAGTGTAAATGTACGTGTTAGGTAGTTCTGTAACTATCTCAACTAAATTAACATGGCAATCTTGTGCATGGACTTATTAAGAAAAGTTTCTGGTTTGGTACATTCTGTCATTTAAAATCTGCTTAAAAAAAGCAAGTCATGCTTTTCACAAAGTATGTTGAAGTTATTTTTATGTTCTTTTAACTTTGATAGTGTAATACTAATTCTCTTTTCATGTCAGTAGAAATATTTCTGCTTATCCAAGTCACCCTTCCAGTCAGTGGGCACTCTTCTGCCCTTTATTAATTCAGTAGTTGTGTTAAAATTAAGTAGTATGTTAGAGCTTTTGGAAACACTGCAGACAGCTAAATTCTTCCTCCTCAGATTACACAGTTATTCCATGCTTTCAGAGAGGAAACTTTCATAAGCAAGCATCCACAGCACTGTAGAAATGTCCACAGGATCTCTACTAGGAATAGTAGAAAGGTTTTGTCTTTCAGCTAAATTTTCATTTCTACTGCTGCCATGTTTTTGTATCACTCCCTCCAGGCCAAGCTTTTACATTATGAATTTACTGAATTCAGTGGAAAAATAAGTAAAAGAAAGAATGAGCTTCTGTCAATTAATCACTGTTCCATGCTGGCCAATCTTCTTTACTCTGTTTTTAAATCACTGCTAATCATTTGGCATAAAGAAGCTTTTTCTTTCTTTTTTTTAGATCTTTAATTTTAATGGCTGCTCTCTGAAGTAGGTTGGTTAGTTCTGCTTTTTTCCCAAAGGGAGAAGTCATGTATCATCTAGAGAATCTGAAGAGAGGAGCCAAGATATTAGGCTGAGATGCGAACCCTGATAGACATGTTCATTATCTGGACAATGGTTCTGAATAAGCAGAAACACAGTTTATACATTTGTGTTCATTCTACTGGACAAACATCCACAAAGCCATTGCACAACACAGCGTTGAGCTGGGAGCTTATGTTTCCCCTGCATTTTGCTCTAGGATGCAGATTTTACTTAGTTCATGGTTTTATTGTACCGACTAAATGTATATTTCTATTGATTTAATATACTAATACCTTTCTCTTGATTTCACAAATTTTCAGCATATGGGAGACTTTGGAGGAATGCACAGACCTGGAATTGTTGTTGACTATCACAACAAACCCAGTCCTGCAGCAGTTGCTGCAAGAGGAGTAAAAAGAAAAATGGTACCACAGTCATATAACAAACCTGCTGGGACATTTGTTAAGAAGCCTAAAATGACAAAACCTATTTTGAAGCTGAGCCAGAAAAAATCACCAAGTAAGTTAACAAATGCTAAAATTCTTTTATGTGCTGGTTAGTAATTCTATGAATTCACTCTTCTACTGCAAAGATAATTTGCTGAATGAAATATAGTATTTTGATGTGTTCATATATGTACTGCTGAAAACTATTTAATTCAGATTTAATAATGCTTCCTGAATACATATGTTCACTATAGAAAATAATTTTATATCTCAGGTTGCCTTAAGTATGATGCCTGACAACTATTAACATGTGCCTTTGCATGAGGCTGGGTTCTGCTGCCCAAATACTTCGATGGATATAAAAAGTAGTGCATCAACTGCAATGCAGCTAAAATAAAAGCATAAGCTGTGCATGTAGAGGAGAGGGGAAGGGAGACAAACTGAGAACAGAGTGAAAACTGCTACAGAATGATTTCTGAATGGCAAAGGGAGATTGTTCCATCTTGTAAATGAAATGCCATAATGAGGAGAAGAAACTGGAAATATGACGGATACATTGGAAATACAAATTGCAAAGTATTGGTAGTGCTAGCTTCCCTAAAGATGTTCTACAGATCTAATAATTTTGATGTTGCAGGCAAAGAGGGAGAAAAGTATCACTGAGATTGGAATAAATTACTTGACTTGAGGGAATTTCAACTTCAGTCTTAAATATTACGAATGGCATGTACAGCAGTCAGATTTTGTTTTGGGGAGGGGCTTCTAATATCCTTAGTAATTTGGATCTGAAGTGTTTTATATAATTTGGTTTCAAATCACACATGAAACATGTTCAAAATTACTTTAGTTTGGAGCTTGCAAGGTTAAAGGTACAGACTTGGCAGAAACTTCCATGTAAAAATTGTAGTTACACTACTATCTATTACAAAACTGTTTTGTTTAATTTCAAGACTACTGTAAAAGTTTCAGGCACTGGGTGTGTAAAACATGTTCCTCTGTTTTTTGTATGGGGAATAATATTGCAGGACTTGCCAGCTTTGTTGTTACGAAATGGGTTTGTAAAATACACATCCAGGTATGTCAAAGATGGGCATCTCAAAGGTCTCCCTCGTGGCTCTTCTTTCAGTACTTTTGTACTTTCTCCTTTTCTGAACTATCTTCAGACAGAGCAGTTCTAGTTTATTATGCTTCCCCTCACTGACTTCCACAATCCAGGGACCAATGTACTATTTAATATTGAAGTTACCTTTAAGAAGTGGAGTAGATGGTGCCTATGAGAATGCACTTTTAATCAACCTGGCCTGTGGAGGCTGGGAGGAAGAAACTGCTGGGTGGCTTTACACAGTTTTCTGACACTTGAACTGAAAAATGCTCTAAGCATTGTGGTGTACGTGAAAACTAAGTGAGTAACAGCTAACAGAAAATTGGATACAATTGCTGTACAATATATGTGTAAAAATAAATCTCAAAATTATATTGTCCTTTCTGTCATGGTTTTCTTGTTATGTGGTGTTAGATATAGATGGTTGCTTCTAGAAGAATGATTAGTTTATATTCCTAAGCATAACTGAGTATATGTTTAGTATTATTACTAAAATGTGATAAATTGTAGATGTAGACCTATTCTTTTTCCTAGGTATCTTATTGCCTTAAAATGAACTGACAGTGACACCAGTATCACATTATTTATTTCTTCCTTGCTTTGCTTATAGGCAGGAAGTCATCTTTCCAGGATTCTACGATAGAGGTAAAGGTTCCCAGAGTTGGAAAATGTTTGTGATTCTTTCAGCAGTTTGCACAATATACCTAAAGATGAATAATCATTAAACTACAGTTATAAAAATTGAACATTTAACTGTATAAGTGTGTTCTAAATTTTTTCTTCACTGTTTTTAAACGTGCCTCATTTTGGTTACGGTCTGAAATCCTTACTGATTTCTAGTGAAAGATACAGCTTGTGCACATAGCCTGGAAAAGGAATTTTAATGTCTGTCTATTTGTAGACCCTGCCTGTTCTTGTAATGCACAAAGAGCTGTCACATGAATACTTACAGTTAAACATAAGACACATCAAGGAGAGGGGGTGAATAAGAAAGGAACCTGTGTTAACATATGTTCTTTGATAAGGTACAAAGATTAGTTCCCACATACAGAAAGATCAGTTGCAGTGATATGCAGGAATGTGATCAGTAAGCTAAGTGTGTGTGTATATATATCCGAGTTCCATGCTGAAAGACTGGGATGATGTTTTCCTTTTTGAGTGGAGGTATTAATATATTCTTAGCCAAGTATGTGAAAGTCTGAATTGGAATTCAGAGTATTTATGTGGAAGACGGAATTTTGATTGTGAAACTAATCCCCAAAGACTTTAAGGTGTTAAGGAGAAATGTATAGCTTGAAGTGTTTATACACTGAGTAACTAGATAATCAGTTCTGTTTCTTCCCATTGTTTTATTTGATAATAAAGTTCATGTTGGAGATTACTGGAAATAATTAGCACTGTCTTTTTCTGGATTTAGAATGGCATTGTTTTGTGGGGTTTTTTTCTTAACAAGTTTATGAATTTGGCCTTACCAGGAAATTGAAGTGGACACAAGTGGGGCAGTTGTTATATATGAAGACTTTACAAGAGATGCTTATGATCTTGGGTATCAGACTTTTGGAGGTAAGTCAGTTTACTTTGTCAGGTAAGGTATGAAAGGTATTGTATTTGCGTGACCGATTAGATTTGGTAAGCCTGTATGTGTGACCTCTAATTGTACGAAAAAGCATTACTTTCTTTCTTTTAAGAGTTTATACATGTAGGCCATGGAGAAGATGACTGTACCATCCATCTATCACATTTTTTATTCTTTACATGCTTATTTTCTCTGTTTTCTGATCATATCTGTATGTTATTTGTTGATTTGTTTTTTCTTTAATTAATGTAATGGTCTTCCATACTTACTGCCATTCTATTGCTTAAATGTTGTTAATCCCACCCGTTCCTCACCCATATCCTATTATTTATCCCCCTAGCTGATCAACCTTACCCTTAAATTGTAGGTGAGTCATTTTTATAAGTGGATTTAGTTAACTTGGAGAGCTGCTCTCAGGAACACCTGGTCTATTTCATGTGCTGTCTTAATGAAACAGGTTAATTATTAGTCTGCATAAAATCAGTTGAAGTATCTATTTAGTTTACGTGAAATCAGTTGAAGTGTGTTAACCATAGCAATTTCAAACAAGTATACAAAGAAATCTAATGTTAACGCTGAAACTATCTTTAGTCCCCTTTCTGTTTGTGAGCTGCCCTATTGCATGTGTAGTGATCTGATGCTGAGGACTGCTGGAAGTTTGCAGCCAGCTGATCAGAGTCTCTCTTCTTGAAATACTGAAGGAAGTGGGAGCCCCGCTGTGGAGTCCTAGTTTATCTGCAAATTCAGGCCGTCCATTTCTCAGCTTGTAACAGGATAGACACTTGGAATTGTGAGCTTGAGGGGCAAAACATAGACCATTTCACTCCACAGAATGTCATACAGATGCTTTTTACAGCAGTAAAATGAGATCCTTTGCATATTTCCAGGGATGGTGGTAAGGCACTAAGTGAAGCTTAAAGCCTGAAATTAGTAATGGGAATTGGCTCTATCTTTAGGATAGGAGTTTTTCTCCTCTCTGGATTAGAGTAGCTTTTGAAACTCTGCTGCAAAATGAAAAACCTTGGGGTAATCGGGAATGGAGCGAAAGCTGTTAGTCAGTGGAAATGTTCTCAGTACTCAGTGACACTTCTAAAGCCACAGATCTTTTTTGCAAGTCTTTTTTTGCATTATGCTGCTGTGTGTTCCTTTTTGTCACTATTTGGATGAAGTCCGACCTCTCTTCTCAGGTAGAACTGCACCCTCTTTTTTCTGCTCTAAAACTACTAGCTGAATAATGTTCTGATTGTTTCCCTTTATCCATAGGCTTTTAAAGCAGACATAGGAAAGGCATAAGTACACTTAGGCAAAACTCAATGTCCTTATATGTCTTTAATGTTGCAAAAGTAGTCATTTATTTGTTTGCACCCCCTCTGGCTCTTTCTTCACTGGTTTATGTCTTCAACTCAAAATCTTTTTAACATTTTTGTGTGAAGTCTAGTGGGGAAACATAATAAAGTTGCTAAAGTTCAGGTTGGGTACCATACCTTAATGAAACACTGCCTCATCTCCTTTATGAGAACATTTGCTTTTGTTTTTGGAAACTGCCTTTTCAGCAGAAGAGAATGGCTTTAGATACTTTCTTTTTATGTAAGGGGATTGCAGCAGTGGTGCTCTAAAACCATGGAGAGTTTTAAATGATGTGTTTCTCACCGTGCATCCCCAAGTACCCTTTTCTGGTCACTTCCTTGAAGAGGCCTGTAATAACTAGGCACAAGAGGGTAGGGTTTGCTTTAACTCTGAATTCCTTTCATTTCATGAGTGTGATCTATAGTGTAACCCCTTAACCACTAAGTTAAGTTTAAATTGGTTGTCTTTAGAGGAGGAAACCAAGCCCAAACTTCTATGGCATTTAAATATGCCATTGAACCACTTCAGTATAGGGCCTTTCACTGCATTCTGATGTGTTTCTGGAGGAGACAAGGAAGATGGAGATTTTTTTGGTGTGTGGTTATTTTTTGTGGTTTGGTTTTGGTTTTTTTTTAACGTAAAACTTTTAAATCTTTCTACTGTATCTTAAGATGGCAAAGGAGAAGCTAAAAGTGAGGAAGAAGAAAAGCGCCGAATTGAGGCCAGAAGAGAGAAGCAAAGGCGTAGAAGGGAAAAGAACAGTGAAAAATATGGTGATGGATACAGGTTGGTGTTGCCTTCTGTCTTGTGGGCAGTGTTTTTCTTCCCTGTTATCCTTCTGTTAGAATATGTCTTATTTCCTCAAAGCCCTTTTGGACTGATTTTTATCAAAATAAAATGTAATGAAGAAATGAGCAAAAACTCCACCCCCCAAAGTCCCCACCCCAAAACAAAATCCAGACACTAACCTAAACAAAGAAAAATATCTTGAACCAAAACCCAGCACCCAAATCTTGCAACTTAGAAGACTGGATGTTTCACTGGACCTCTGCTGTATCAGAAAATACAAAATATGCATTAGTGTACACTTGAGAAGCAGATGAGAATGGTACTGCTTTTGAAGTATGTATTTCAGTCAAATATAAATTCATGCTGATTTAATAAGTTGTTAAAAATGACTTTATTCTGGTTTCCTATGTATGGTGAGCTATTGTGTAGCAAAAATAAGTAGATGGTTCTTTAACTTTTCTTAGTCTTTCCACAGCCAAGCAGTCTAATGGCCAGCACTGTACAAAAGTCTTCTGTATCAGTGCAGTATATGATCATAGTGTTAGTGCCATCATACTAAGGTGGCCATATTTCCTTAAAAAAGGGTCATATAGCTTTTAGTTTTAAAATGAGCTTTTAGTGAATTATTTTGATTGCTTGTTAGGAAATCATGGACTTGGCTTGACTCTGAGAAGTCCTACAAAAGATGACACAAACTAGAGAGCTGTGATAGATAAACTCACAGAATAATGTGACTTTTAAATGGTTAGCTTCCGATCTCAGCAGTTTTCATCTTCTGCATAGATATTTCATCTGAGACTAGCCTCATTTATGGTTGATTCCTGTAGCACTTACCCTTCATAATGGTGAAATACTGCGATTTTGCTTTTTCTTTTTCACTTAGACTTCTTTAATGAACATGTTCCCTTTCCTTTTCTGATTAGGTTTGTCAAGTCCTCATAGTTTTACTGAAAGAGGGAGGAATGTTTCTGTAATAGTAATGCTGTTTGCTGTATTTCTCTTGCTAGAATGGCATTTACTTGCTCATTTTGCAAGTTTCGAACATTTGAAGAGAAAGAAATTGAGGCACATCTGGAGAGTGCAGCCCACCAGGAAACATTGGATCATATCCAGAAGCAAACTAAATTTGACAAAGTAGTGATGGAATTTCTTCATGTAAGACAACTGCTTTCTGATCTATATAATACTTTTACATTAGAATGTCCTTAAAATTTACCAATTCTTAATTTATCATTGCAGATGACTTTTGGCACAACACGCATTATTAAAAGCTGAAGCAATTCAGAGTCTGTAAAATAGTGTTACTTTGACAATTAAAAATAATGCCTTAAGAAGTTAAAGCAATTAATTGCTATTTATTACAGAACTATTCTGGTTTAAGTATAGATTCCTATTGGAATATAAACCATCATACATCAAACATGCTAGAGTTTTTTTATCCGACTCTCTGTAGGAGTGTATGGTGAATAAATTCAAGAAGACAGCTCTGCGTAAGCAGCAGACAAGTAGCCAAACAGAAAATGCTCAAGCTGCTGAAAAAGATATAATGGAAGGTGAGTAATGGTTTTTATGTGAAAATGCATACTGTGGAGCTCTGCTTGTCCTTTTCTCCTTTCATTCTTCTTTGATAAAATCAAAATGATGAATTTTCACACCTTTTCTGTTACCTGGTGGGGATTCCTTGCTTTGTTTGTGATACAATGTGGAATGTCAGCACAGTAAGAGATGGCAAACCTTATTTATGTTTGCTGTCCAGGTAGTGATGTCAGAAAGTAAGATAATGTTCTGAGTACTTGGCAAACAGAATTATGTGGACTTCGCCATCATCTTATTCAGTATAATGCATAAGGAGTGGTGAATGCAGATAGATTGTGAGAGAATGTGTAATGAAGCAGTAAGGTGATAATATTCAAATTTAATGGCAGGGATCTGGATAGCGCAAGTACAATAGTGGTTTTGAGGGACACTGACAAAAAAGGAGCTTGGTTAATTTCTTGGCTACCCGAGGTGCATCTTGGCCTGATATTCTTCCCCCCCCCGCCCCTCCCCCCCTTGCTTGCCCTACGGGCAGTTTTCTAGGACATTTTGTGTGTCCCTACCTGTCTGTGCCATATCATTCCACCTTACCCTTTGCTTGGGGGATTTCAGAGGATGTGCTAGAGCCCGAGGGGACACTGTTTGCGTACTTTAGGCAATAACTGTGTTTGGATATTACCTTAATTGGAATTTAAATTCCAAAAGCTACTTAAAAACTGGTATAGTCTGTATCTTAACAAACTTTCAAATCCTTTTTGAGTAGAATCATAGTATATTTAAGGTTGGAAAGGATCTTAAGATCTTCTAGTTCCAACACCCCTGCCATGGGCAGGGACACCTCACACTAAACTATGCCACCCAAGGCTCTGTCCAGCCTGGCCTTGAACACTGCCAGGGATGGAGCATTCACAACTTCCTTGGGCGACCCATTCCAGTGCCTCACCACCCTCACAGTAAAGAACTTCTTCCTTATATCCAATCTAAACTTTCCCCGTTCAAGTTTGAACCTGTTACCCCTTGTCCTGTCACTACAGTCCCTAATGAAGAGTCCTTCCCCAGCATCTTCTCAGCCTTCTCTTCTCCAGGCTGAGCAGCCCCAACTTTCTCAGCCTTTCTTCATACGGGAGGTGCTCCAGTCCCCTGATTATCCTCATGGCCCTCCTCTGGACCTGTTCCAACAGTTCCATGTCCTTTTTATGTTGAGGGCACCAGAACTGTACGCAGTACTCCAAGTGAGGTCTCATGAGAGCAGATTAGAGGGGCAGGATCACCTCCTTTGACCTGCTGGTCACACTCCTTTTGATGCAGTACTTTCCTTAAGAACTGGAGGGCCTGTTTGCCTTCATGATCAGAATGTTTTATTGGCATGGCAATACTTAAAATTGCGAGAGGAATTGGATTCATGCACTTCCTGGTTGTGAGGGGAGGCAAGGAGATAAATTAGTTCTTACAGAGGGAAAGTAAATCCAACTGCTTTGGTGAAGCTCTGATAGTTTTTTGTTTCAAAATGTGTATTAAGGATATTAGTTATTGTTGATTTATTTTTTTTTTTAATAGATGGCATTTTTGTACTTTAAATAGTTCAATTTGATTGTTGTATGATTTTAATTTCCCTCTTTAGACAGGTAGGGGTTCATATATCATAATCACAGACAGCAAATGTAATGCCTGAGTCTCATATATAGTCTGTGGAGAGGAGCTGGAGTATCCCAAGTGCAATACTTCCTCCTTTAGCATGGCTTTCAAAGCCTAGTTTTGGTGCCTGAATTTAAATGAATATTCTCGTGTGGTTCAGTTTGACGTGGTTGACAACTGAGAGCTCTGGTTTTATAGTACAAAACCTCTTCTGCTTACCTAGAACAGCAACACGTTTTGTGTTAATTTTTTGAATCTTCTTTGGCAGGAGTTACTGCTGATGACCATATGATGAAAGTTGAGACTGTTCACTGCAGTGCTTGCAGTGTGTATGTTCCTGCATTACACAGTTCTGTTCAGCAGCACTTAAAATCTCCTGATCACACAAAAGGAAAACAAGTAAGATATGACACTTTTTAAAGGCAAGCATAATCTAAGAGTAAGTGAGCAGTGTTATTGGAACTCAGTGCAGGTAACTTCTAAGTTCTTGCTGGTATTATTCTCTAGAAAGCTAGAGTGGCTTTGTTACACTTTGTAAACGTAATGAGCATGAATTAAAATTTGTGTGACAGTTGTAATAGGGGTATGATAATTATTCACTGTACAAATTGTTTCCTAGGCCTACAGAGAACAAATAAAAAGAGAGAGTGTTCTTACTGCCACTAGCATCTTGAATAATCCTATAGTCAAGGCACGATACGAACTGTATGTGAAGGTAAGACCCCAACAGGAAAAAAGTAATCAGTAATGTTTGCTATACCGCTATTTCCTCCTTACTGGTAAGAATTTAACCTCAGTACTCTGTCTACTGTTTTTGCCTACTAGGTAGCTCACAGATCAAATATACTTGTAACTTATTTTGCCAGCCTCAGATTATTGTCTCAGGTAATTTCAGATTGTTTGCAGCAGAAATTGCATTTTAACAGTTTTGGGTTAACATTTGTATTTATATCTAGTCATTTTTTAATTAGATGGTCTTATTAAGAAAATCAAGCTTAAAGAAAGCATCAGCAGTATCTATAACTGTGCACATAATACTAACTGTAGAGCACAAACCACTTTACAGGTGAGTGAGTCTTTATATTTAAAAGCAAAGGCTCCAGCATGTGGTTTTGTACTAGAGAGCAGTGCACACATTACTCAGCTACTTTGTATTCTGTAGAATTTCTAGGATTCATGGAAGCATACAAAAGATGGAAGCTTACAGCAGTTTGTCGTGATCAGAGAATTTGAAAGGCATGCAGCCTATGTTGCAGGTACATGGCCGGAGAAACAAATGTGAATTAATTTTATCAAAATGTGGGTTTCTTTCTGTTGTGCCAGCAAAGTGACTTTTTCCATAGTACCATTGTTAGCTATTTCTAGTAGTTGCTATTAATGGGTTTATAATTTTGCCTGTGCCCAAACAATAGACTGTTTCAGACAAAGCAGTAACTGTGTTGTAGAAATATGACAAGGTGCGAGCCAGTGCAGAAGTCAGTTGTGGCTTAAAATACCAAGTTAGTCATGTGCTGCAAAATTATGTATGGCCTGAAACTGATTTGACACGCCCAACAGCTATTCTGTATCTGTTCAGAAAACGTAGCAAACAACCAGATAGCACAACCTGCAACGTGTGTGATTTTTCCAGTCATCCCTTCGAGTGTTCCTTATGGCCTGGTATGTGTGTGCGTTATCCCATACAGCCCCCTAGTGGGGGACTGGTAAATGGGGAATGGAAATGGCCATTCATCAGTTGGAAAACTGAGAAAGATAAAATTTGTGAGATTGCCTTCACAAGGAGACCATTGCCAGAAATGGTATTCCCTGGAGAAATTGATTCTTGACTTTTAATACACTTGCCAGCAGCACCTGCTCAGCGAGATGTATCTGGCTTCTGGTTATGCAAATCCCCGTCATCCTCATTCAAATGTGTAATCAAATGAAGACTGAAGGAGTCCAGTTTTGTTTTACAGCATATGATGAAAAGGAGCATGTGGTGCATGCATTTAGTGCCTGCAGTCTTTGAGGAGAGTAGGAAATCCTTGTTACAGCTGAAAATAGCTTGCTTTGAGGTGAAGGGCAAACTGGCTTGGGGAACCAAGGCTCCCTACCTCCCAACCAAACCCAAAGAAAGCAGCCATCCCCAAAACAAACCAACCAAAACTCACCCAAACCCAACATTTGTTTGGAAAGTGTTGTCTTTCCTGCATATGTAGCATGGAAGGAGGAAATTCAGAGCAGGGAAGACCTGTGAGGCTGTTGCATAGAGTTGTACCAGATTGCAGAAGCAGGTCATCAACATCAGAAATGCCTTTGGGAAAAGGAGAACAAAATTGCAGGTCAGTAACTCCTGATTTTTTTTATGTATCCGTATTAATTTAGTTTCACATGAGCAAATAAGATGAAAGATTTTTCAGCTGAAAATTTCTCTGTGCTTTTTGGGAAGCTTATTATTTTAATGTGTGGCCTAGAAGAGGTGCATATCCCAGATGAAGTTGAATTAGGAAAAGTTCTGTTGCTGTTGAGGAAGAAGCACTGTCTTTTAGAACCACACTCTGCTGTGAGTTAGTAGTCCATCTCTACCACAATCAGTATTTTGGACCCACCTTCCCCCATTGTGGCTTTGTGTGAAAAATTCTGCTTACATAATTTCAGTTGCCCCGCAAATCTGCCAGGTAACTGCTTGGAGAATTACTACTGAATGTAGTTTAGGCTGGCTGACTATCAATTTTGAGGATATGTGCTGTGTGTAGTATTGTGTAAGACTTCTCAAGGTTGAAGGGTCTGGCTTATGTTTGACTGAAAAGGAAGGAGAAGATCATGACTTCTGGTCTGAAGTAAACCAGTTGATAAGCAGTAACGACTGCTGTTTTCCTTGGGACACCCTGGCCACTTCATTTTGATAAAATGCTATTCTACCTGTCATTTATTCATCTACCCAGTGCTTAATGGAAAACCTTTTTAGCCCTTTGATTTAATAGTCCCTGTTCCACATGTTGTTTGCTCCGCATGGTGGTGGTTGTATGTGCAAAAGGAAAGTGAGTAGATGGATGCATCCATTTTAAACGAATTTACAGCTTGGAATGTAGTGTTCTAGAAACACTTGACTAATGTTTTTTCTTTAACTACATGCTTCTGTTTACACTGTGAGAAGGAAAGCAGAGATATGAAATATTTTCATTTTTAACCACTTAATTATGAAGTTTTTAAATATGGTAAAGGTTCCTGTCATGTTCACTGAAAATGGAAGGATTTATATGGAATTAGCCTAAAATAATCACTTGGTTTTTGTTTCAACAGTTACAGTTTGTGTCTAACCTCCATGGAAGACAGCATTAGCAAATTAGATGATGTGGCCTTAGTGGAGCTCCTGGTCTTTTATAATTATTTGTTATGCTTGCGGTCAGTGACTGGAGTTAGGAACAGAAAGGAAAAAAACAAACTTTCCTGAAAACTGCTGTGCCAAAGCTGAGGATTCCAGTTGTCAAATCTTGCACATGATCTTTATGGTCCTTGTGGTGACCATCTTTTACACTTAGTCCATGATTTTTTTTCCCAATTCCTGTATTTGAAAATCCAATTCAATGCTTCACTTAACAGCATACTGTTTGCATCCTGTCCTTTGCATGAAAGGAACCTTTCCTCTTAATCTCTTCTTTGATATCTTCATCAGATATTTTAATCAAAGAACTTCGAAAGGTTTCTCTTACCTTGGCCATTCTTTTAAAGAGCCATCTGTTTCCCCAGTGTTGGTCTTGTATGGTACCCTTTTATGCTTCCAATGTATTCTTTGTATGGTTAGGTGTTTTTAAAGTTCTCCATTTCTTATTCTCTTCCATCCATATTGTAAAGAGTGGAGGAAATGTACTCTAACCCACCTGCTAGCCACTCTGAAACAATCATCTTAGAAGTTCTATGAACCTGTAGCAACTCCATTTATAGTAAGGAGGAAAAAAGATCATCTTGTTTCTTAGTCAAAACATTATTGCTTGATGAAGTCATGACTGTCTCTAATTTTGGACCATTTACAGCTTCCTAGATAGATTGATGTCTGTGATTAAAAGCTGCTTGGATGTCAACCTCTATGATGCTTCTCTTGAGCAACATTTTCTAGCGCATGATCATATAGTCCTGGAATATAGTATATTAGTGAAGCCATTCAGAAGTTTGCCAGTTAGGTTAGGTAGGTGGACTTTGGAATCCTTTGGGGTCAGGTTTGTAAGACCTTTTATAAACAAATACAGAGTGGTTTCTGAGGACATAAAAATTCCAAAGCTTTGGTTGTAAATACCAGTTCACAGTCTTAAGCTTTCTCTGCAGTTTAAATATTCTAGAGACAAGAAACCCAAAGAATGCATCTCTGGGGAGTGAACTACTTATCTACTTCTGGTTTTATGCTTTGTAGGCATCATAAAGTCTTTCTGCAGCAGTTCAGTGGTCTGCCTGTGTTCTTGGCTTCTTGTTTCGTTTTGTTTTCTTTAAAGCCATCTGGGAAGATGGGACCAGTGTGGCTGTCAGAATCAACTAGCATCAAAATTGACTCTGCATCCTGGGCTGGATGGCTCTGATGCGACATCACTGGAAAAGAGTGCAGTCGTTAGGATCTTCTCCTTGAGGACAGTAACTTTTTCCTTAGTTTGAGTACTTGAAACATGCATTTTTTCTCAGAAAAAAATAGCTGGGGAAAGCAACCTTATTCTTTTTGTTATTTGTCCTGGGTTCAGCAGTAGCAGTAATTTTTCTCCTTCTTAGTAGCTGGTGCAGTGCTGTGTTTTTGATTTTT
>WYDI02016185.1:0-31533 GCA_009867235.2 Psittacus erithacus
TTCATTTTTTTTCATTTAAATTTTTTTCCCCTTGCTGTTTCTTCCGTGGGCACCTGCTAAAAAGCTGCCGCCGGCGGCAGAGAAAGGATACCGTGCCGTGGCCGGGAAGATGCAGGCGGGGGAGCGGCAGGGCCGGATCTAGCTCGGGGCGGTGAGAGGGAACTACCATTGGAGGGCCAGTGCTGAATGTGGACAGACCGCCGGTCCTCCCCGGTCCGGCCCCGCCGTGACCACAGTGAAAAGGCCCTGCAAAGAGCAAAAGACACTGAACCCAGCTTTGTACAGTTGGGAGGGAGGACGTGTGTCTCTCCTACCCTTTCTAACGGAGAAAACTGAGAGATTTCTCCATCAATGTGATTTAAAATAAGGACTATTTTAAAGCCTGCGGTTTCTCGGTTCCTGGCGAGGTATTTTGATTAGGATGTTTATTTCTAGTTAAAGTTTCACAGTATGTCTGAGGTGTCATTGCAGTTTCCCCAAGAACCAAACAATATACTTTCTCTGGCCTCTAGTTCGAGGAAAAGACAATGGAACATCAGCCCACCACACGTTACAAATGTGGGCACTACGAGTCACCTTGCACAGACTACCAGGGCGAAACGCACCGGTCCTCTGAGCACCCAAGCACACCGCAGGGGAAAATGGAAAGCGACGGGGTGGGCAGGGAGTTTGGGAGCCGAGTCCCTCCCCTGAATCCTCGCTCCCTTCCTGCATGCGGGACTCCAGCCGCTTGTCTCTGCCATCCCCCTCCCAGGGTGCTTTATCCTTCCGGCCTTCTTTCTGCAGGGCCAGCAGCACCGCTGAGCTCTTGGACCTGTATCCGCACCACCTGGATCCTCAAACGCCTTCTTATCCTCCCCCCCTCTCGCCCCAGGGGATCTTCCCGGTCCGAGGTCAAAGGGAGAAGGGCTCGACTAGAGTGTCCAAGGACAGACAGCCAGTGAAGTTTTGCGTGGTTGCTCCTGGGAGGTTGGGGGTCCAGAGCTGCATTGTGCAGGGGAACAGAGCCATGTCCCTCGGAGGGAGCAGGGCTGGGGCTCAGGTGCTCTAAAAGTCATCGAGGACATCCCAGTAAGAACCCCTCAAACTCAGCAGAGCAATAATGGTTAACAACCTCCACTGGGTTCGGACATACTGGTGTGATTAAAGGGTCTTCAAACAGTATTTCTCCACCGAGGCTTTGCCAGGTGTCTGGACTGCAGGTAGCTCAATTTCTGCCAGGTTTGATCTGTGGGTTTTGCAACGTTTTAGATCACGTTCACATCTTCTCCACTCTGACCTTCACATGCTCATCCTCATTGATTATAGTGAGCTTCCTAAAACAAGCAACAGGACAAAGCCATTCTTAAATGGAAGTAATAAATACATTTTCCTGCATGTCTTTGATAAAGATGAGGCTTTTACTGGATGTCACTCTAGCCACTACAGAGACTAGTGATACATGAATTTGGATAAAAAAACTCCCACACCACGATCAAACACAATTCCCCCCCCCCCCCATTTTTCCGTTCTCTGCTAGGATAACTCCAGGGGAAGAAAAACAATGTTTCAGAAGGTCTGTTTTCCTCTATACCTTTTTCAGGACATACATTATTTTGTGTCTTAACACACTCTCTTACACCTGGAGATCTCTGAGATCTGCATAGGAGCAACGTCAGCTCTGCAGAGAGTACCGTTTCTTTATTCCTTCTGCAGGGCATTTTCTAGGCATTTTTGGAACAGAAAGGTCTCTTAGCTTTCTAGCAAGAGTTCCATGGGAGTATCAAGGAAAGCATGAAGCCCCCAATGCGGTTTGCTTCTGTCACCCTGCCAAGACACCCAGCGGAACCAGCCTGCAGTCCCCCACCGGCTTGGTACGCGGCGTCTGACACTGCCATCTTGTGTTCGAGTTTCAGCTACTATTTACAAAACCGGTTTAATTTGCAAAGAAAAAGGTGTAGCTGAGCCTGCAGAGAGTTTTACACAAATCTTCAAAGTGCCAGGTGCCCGTTTTATGTAACCCACTAAATTTCAACATTTTAGCTTCTAGCTAAAAAGCAAAGTTTAAGCCTAACTGAGCCTGTTGGACCTTCCTGAAGGATGAGCAGGGTTTTTTTTTTGTCTATCAAGGTACAACTCAGGTTTCACTGACCTCTGAGGTCTTTTCAGTGGCACTTTTCTCCTAGTCATGGTTACCATTCTCTAGGAAGAAACTAGTAGAGTTTATTTATCCTTTGTAGACACAAACATGAAGGTCTTGTCAACAGTTTCCTTCATATTTTCTGCCTTTGCTACCACCACTGTAACGTCAGACGAATCTCTGCAGAGTCACCATGAAGTTTTGGCGAATGGCAAACTTCATGAGAGGTGAAAATCGTAAAAAGAAAAAATGCTAAGGAAAATAATTCAAATGAGGCAAGACAAGGAAGTCTTACCCTAGCTTAATGATTTGAACTGACTGGCACACACATTTGAACAGTGAGGACAGATGGAGGTGAACTGAGAGGGCTGTACCTCTTTTATACCCACTAATAAACATAAAAACCTTCTGGGGAGCTGTAAAGGGAAGGGTAAAATGGGGACAAAAGAGGCGTCTCTGGAAATGCAGAAGAGCTGTCAAATCATGTCTTTATGATCAATCTTTTTTTCCTCAGAGAAGGCCTAGCAGCATGTTAAAGATAATGACCCAAAGTTTATTTAATGTTTCCTTTCCCCACCCCCCCCATGTTATGACCTAGATTACTTAAACACGGTTTTCTTTCTTAATTAAAATAAGTATAAATTGCAAATTACTGTATCCTTTTAAAAGTATTAAAGTCATATCAGAATGGTGTAATTAGAGTAAGTGATGAAAACTTTCTGGTCAGGACTTCAAAACATGTCAAATAAATAACGAACAACTTGAGTAAGGTGTTGCAAATAATGTTAATTAAAAATGTCCCCATGCAGACCCTTTGAGGGCATGTGAATAAATATCTAGCAGTTTCTATTGGGGTCTCAGTTTATATTGAAAATGAGGAAGTCTTTATAATTCATAACTATTACAGAGTCTTTATGAATGGTCTTTCTTATATTTCCCACTGGAAACCATTAGATAATCTGTTTTTATTGTAAGAGCCAAACATTTGGCTTAATATTTTTGTTTCAGAACAGACCACGGAATCGTGGGGATATTAGCCATCTCATAATTTCTAGGGGTGCCTTAAAACCATGTACATTTATTCCTGTCTTGAGAATTTCTTAAAGTTACAATCTTTGATCCTTGTTCTAAAAATGTTACCCAAGATGCATATAAAACAGGTATTAAAGGAGTTTGCTACTCCACGTTTCTTCATTAACCATCCACCTTACCACCCACCAATGCTATGGATTTAAGAGTCTGCATAATTGAGTCTGTAAATTAACAAAAAAATCCAGACAGCTGAAGCAACCAAGCTGTAGATGGTACATTGGCCTTAATGTTCTCATATTAGCACATTAAACAAGCAGAAATGGAGCTTTTAGTCATGCCTATTTATTATTATTCTATTTTTAACTGTAACCAGATACATGTCTTTCCCTGACCCTCCTGCAAAGCCAATATATTTTTGGGGCCAAAGCTGAATTAAGAGAGACAACAAAAGTGTGTGGATTGAAGTATTATTCAAAGTATCTGAAAAAGACTGTAAGTAGGAAGCAGTGAACTTCAGCTGCAATCAGGTTCTGTGTTTTAAACTATGAGTTATTCAGTGTTTCAAACTGACAGCTTGTAAATGTAAATTTTATTAAATGCAGAGCAATAAAATTTTGTAAGTTTCTGTCATTCTGAATTGCAGTGGCTCAGATTGAAGCCTCCAGCCTTTTAAATCGCAACTTGTACAAGCACAGCTCTAAAGCATTCACCATTCTTAAACATATGCTTTTCAAAGCCTCATAACTGCCTTTGCTCACAAAACATCCCTGTCAGGATCCAGGTATGCATGTCTCATGTCAGTGATAGGCTGACAGGCTCATGCCCTCTGTTGTGTTTACATTGTATATTGTATAAAGCTTTCTTCTCTTCATTCTCACTACACAGAAAATGAAACAGGGTTAGCAGTGATATCACCCTTCAGACCAGCCAGATTTTCTCCTTTGATCTCCCACAAATTTCTTATGCCTGTGCATGGCAGGAGTCTGGCTGAAGGGTCCTTGTTTTGCATTTGAGGCAGACACTGAATGATTCAGGACAAACAAAAACATACTAACATTATCAGTTAGAGCTGAAATCTAGCAGGGAATATTCTGGAAAAGTTTTTGCATGACAAAGAGATCAGTGGAGATCTCTGGTAACATTTTAATGGATAACAGAGCCTGAGGAGAAGGCAGTTTTGTGTAGGCAAAGGATCGCAGGAACTTGGCCAAACAGATCAGACATTTATGAGACCAGATTTTCTTTTTTAGAAGATTACAGCTGTCACTGAAGCACCCCAGTGAAGTGACAGAATTGCATAGCATCCAACAGGTTTGGTTTTGCCAGTGGGGATCTAAAATCCAGGCACTTCACTTGATGTACTTCAGCAGTCACAGATACATCCATCAGCGTGGGTGGCTGTGGGTGTGAGTGTACATTTGTCCATTTAAAAGGAACACTACTCAAATATTGTGTTTTCTTCTAAAAATGTGTACTTTAGTTGCAAGTAACCATAGAAATTTACTCCAAACATTACAAATTGTTTTGCATGGTGAGAAAGATTACAGAGCTAGCACATCTAATTTTAAGTCTGAACCTCGATTCATCTGGTTCTAAGTCTGAATCTCTATTCTCATAGTACTCTAGATGTGTATTTTTCACGGTATTTCATAAGGTCCATGCAATAAGCTGCACAAGATCTTAACTTGTTTAATGTATTGCCAAACTGAACATGAATTTTAGTCTGTTATTAACCAGCACAAATTTTGCCTGAGTGAAGCAAAACCAACAGGATCTGATCCACTATTACATGCTAAAAGGGCATGTGGTGGTATATGCTTAGTATTAGGTAGTCTCTGATTAGTAATAGTTGAATATTTTGTATTCCCAAAACCTTAACTGCAAGACTTCATCTTGATCTACTCGAGTACAGAACTAGACATGCAAACTGTTACAGGTGTTATTTCTATTTTTGCCTGGTGTGCTTCTCCTAACTATTTCTTCCTTACTATTTTCTTTATTTACTGGGTTGCTACTATCTATAGTTTAGCTAAACATAGATCTGTGATAATCATGCCATAAAACTACTCCAGATCCCTCAAGAACCCCTTTATTTTTGGCTGTGGTAAATTAACTGCTCTCAAAGATGTAAAATTTCCTGGAAGGAAATTAGTTCGGGGGCACATAGGCTAGTGCTAACTGAAAGCATTTTGTGTGAGTCTTAACTTTAGATACCACATCAAAAGAAAATCAGTACAAAGCAGGGTGTTGAAAATCAGTTATCCCAGATCTGTAACTTCGCTGGTCACACTCATTTATGGATTATTGGCAGTTAGTTCTGATTTTAGCTCGTCATGTGCAGTAAGAAAGATAGACAGGAAAAGTATATGAAATTTTAGCCCTCTGTCATTGCAGCTGTGAGTGTTACTGTGCTAAATGATATCAATAATATCCAAAAGAGTATGTTTATTAAAGCTACAACAGGCCTGCTGCTGAATCAGATTGTGATGCCCAGCTGACCAGCCAGGACATATGCTCCCCAGTTTGCTGGATGTCACAGCAACTGAAGTGGCAGCAGGGATTTGTGACTGGCCTTGCTGCTTGTGTCATGGCTTAAGTAACTGATAAATTCACATGAAGGCATGAGGCTGTGATGTGGGTGAGGTGCGGGTGCATGTTTGTGGCTGCCAAATCTCTTGCTGTGGTGGCAACTGCTGGCAAAGGTGTGGTAACAAACAACGGAGGGTGTGGGAATGATAACATCATGAACTGCTGCAGCTGTTTGCTCTCTGTGAGTCAGAGCCCTCTGCCACACTGGGTAGTGACACAAATGCCTGTCAGGCACATTAGACATTTCAAAGCTGATTATGACATATTACATTCAGTTATCCAAATGGGGATAATTTTCTGGCAAAGTATACTGGGGTGGTTTGTGCTTCAGTCATCTTTGCCTTCATTTGCTGACATGCTGCGCTGAAATAGCACCGCTGATAAATGGCTGGATGGTTTGTGGAGGCAACCAGGCTTCATCCTCTCTTGCCCTGTATCTTATATAGACCCTTAACAGTGGTATATAGCTAAGTGGAAGGCTACTAAATGACAACCTTACAGCCATTTCAAATTCATTTTGGACTAGAATAGTTGCTTACTCAAGAAAATCATGCTTTGGTGTCTGCAGTCAGTGCAAACCTATCTCTCCTGTAAAAGTTTCATAGGGAAGTGCGCATCCAGCTGAGTAATTCCAGACTGAGGTGTACAACTGCCTGTACTGCTCGTATATTCACAGCACCTAAAAGCTGTAGTCAAGCATGAGGATCTCAGCTCACTAGGTGATGTACACAGATATAGTCAATATATCAAATCTATTCCTTAAAAATGGCAAATTGCAATCTAGGGATAAAGAAAGAAACAAAAACTTGTTGCAGTCACAGGAAAGAACCAAGAAACAGTGAGACAATTTCATTCAGTACAACACACAACTGTACTGGATCATCAGTATCTTCCAGTACTGACAAGGAGGTTGAGCAGTGAAGGAGCACAGGAGTAGTCTCTCGTCTCTTCACATCTCAGTCCTTGTATAATCAGACTGGTAACATTTTTTCACATACAGTACAGCAGCTTCTTGAAGAGCTATGTAGATGCATAACTGAAATAATTCAAGGTCTAGAGACATCTCTTTCTGGAAGAAAAGCTCCTGGAACAGGGATTCAGGTTTTGCCAAGTGGATCACAACCCACAATATTTTTTTATGCTATTCAGAGGCCACTAAAATAAAGCTTAGAGGTCTGGGGAGCTAATTAGGTTTGAAAATACTGAAAGCATGGTTGGTATGTGCAGCAGTGAACACAGAACGGCATGTTTAGATATAACAATCATGACTATAACATTGGCAGTTTAGTGTTTAAGATAAATGTATTTTTGGGGAGGCTGAGATAGGAAACTCCGAGCTCTAATCTTACCTTTGAGGCTGACATCATAGATGACTTGGAGCAGGTCAGTTAGACTTGGCAGAAAGGGGACTTTAGTGGGTTTCCCATGTCAAGATTTATTCAACTCATGCATATGCTCTTCCTTGTTGGAGATCAATAGCAAATGATTATTGTTGGAGAGTCTGATCATAAAAATGCTGAAAGGGATATATTCCCTATTATGGAAGTCTTAAAAATCATGTGCAATTATTTATTCATAAAATTCAGTTTGTCTTCTTGTGAATTGCTCACAGGTAAATCATATCTTCACAGACCGATATATTATATAAAGGTACTTACTGATGTTCTTCCAAGGGACTTCTCTTGGCATAAAGTTCAGTGTGAAAAAGCATATTAATTAATAAGTACCTCCAGGCAAGTTGAAAATAGGATACATTGCAACACAAGTTTACTTCATGTGTCATTAATGTGACAGTTTTCTTTGCTGAAAGAATTTTTAGACAAGGGTGATATGGTAGTATATTGGATTTGTGTGGCATGGTTTTGGTAGTGGAGGAACTATAGGGTGGCTTCTGTGAGAAGCTGCTGGAAGGTTCCCCTATGTCGAATGAAGCCAGCGTCAGCAGGCTCCAAGAAGGACCTGCCACTGGCCAAGGCTGAGCCCATCAGTGATGGTGGCAGTATCTCTGGGATAACATATAGAATCATAGAATGGTTTGAGTTAGAAGGGACCTAAAAGATCATCTAGTTCCATGCGCAGGGACATCTTCCACTAGGTTCCAGCCTGGCTTTGAAAACTTCCAGGGATGGGGCATCCACAGCTTCTGTGGACAACCTGTTCTAGTGTCTCACCACCCTCTTAGTGAAGAATTTACCCTAATATGTAATCTAAATCTCTTCTCTTTCAATTTAAGGCCATTCCTCATCGTCTGATCACTACTTGCTCTTATAAAAAGCCCCTCTTCCAGATTTCTTGTGAGTCTCCTTTAGGTACTGGAAGCTGCTTTAAGGTCTCCCCAGAGCCTTCTCCAGGCTGAACAACCCCAATTCTCTCAGCCTGACCCCATAGTCCATATTGGACTGGTAACAGGTCAACACTGTGAGAAAGACAGCTTTCTCCATTCTTCTAGCAAGCGTGGTGGCTTGGAGGCAAGGAACAGGAGTTCCCAGTGTTCTGGCAGGAAATCTCAAACTTGTATGACGCTTTCAGTAGAAGTTAGATCTATTCTGTGTGAATTCCAGTTGCCCCTTCTTACAGATCAGTTCTTGTTCAGAAGGTCTGTTTGACCCCTTCTCTAACTATTGTTATTTACCCTGACTGTTGCTGGGTTTTCTGCTCTGAGCTGGCTAGCACTTTCCTTCCACAGTGAGAAAAAGTACTTACCACACTGAAGATGTGGTGTGGCTTTACTAGTAAATTCGGCTAGTGGAAAGACCAGAGAACTTGTTTGTGCATACACACAACTGGAGAGGAAGTTTCCAGTGTGGGTTTTACATGTTAGCTGTGGCCAGAATTACTGTTCATGCCTTAAATAGTAGCCAGGAGTCAGTTAGCAGGGAAAATTTAGCACCTTATACAAAGGAAAAAGCTACTACTTACTTTACTCTTCTCTCCCCAGCACAGACAGGGTAGAAGGAGATACTCTGCTTGGGACCACCAGCCTTGGTCACTTTTGCAGGAGCGAGGATGCGGTTAGCCTTCTCTTAAACATTTAGCTTGGCCTCCACAGTCCCATGTTTGGTGAACCTCACTGGTCCTGTTTTACTGGGTAGTTTGTGGAGAACAGCTGGCTAGCGGTTCTTCCCTGTTTTATTAGGCAATGTAGTTCATAAAAGTTGTGGCCTTTGGCTTAACCATATTCATGTGTGGAAAGTCTTGTTCGCTGCAGCATCTGGGCCAGATCAACGAGCATTTAAAGCAGTTATTCCTTAAGTGACATTAGATTAGAAGGAAGCAAGATAGAAGTATGCCCTTCAAAAAGCAAGGATTTCCAACATGAGTAGGAACTGGTTTTTTTACGTGTATAAAAACAAAGTGATTATTTAACATTTCCACTCAGCTGTCTGTCTAGTCCTCCGCATTAATCACCAAGTCTCACTCAAGCAGTGCAGAAGAAAAGACTATCTGGTAAAGACATTAAAGATGGTACTGATGAAGAAGAAACAGTTTGGGTTTTATTTGCAAATCTCCAGTGCAATTAAAAGTAACAGCTGTTTTCTACTTTGCTCCAGGGCTGAGTGGCAAAATCAACACAATAATGCAAGTAAATCTCTTAAATTTTTTTTTAATGCACATTCCACTTTTTTTGGCAATAGTTTTGCTTTCCTTTCCCAAGGACACTTTCCTCGTTCAAACAGATGTAATGGCAATTTCCACCCTGAAGAAGAGGAGCACCTATGGATCCCAGCTACAAAGACTTGAAATAAAAAAACTGGTACGAATGAAACACAAAGAGAAATGCACATGTTTGCATAAGCACAGGGAAAAAAAAAAAACAGAGCAAAAGTTAAAAGAATCATTTTTATTGGTAACAGGACACAGCTCCTGTCAGTCACCCTGAGAAATGTGTTGTTTCCATCAAGCACTGAAGAGGACAGCAGAGATGCCTCCCTAGCTAACGACCCTGCATTCCTGAAGAGGATGGCAGAAAGGTTGCACCCCCTCACACATGCCATTCCTTTTCCTGTCAGTCCAGAATCCCACAGCATTCAGCTTGACTCGCACCTTCTCTCAGAGTTTAGGAGAAGCATACAGCTACTTCCTATGTAGGTTATTATTTTTGGCTCTTTTGTGGATCCTTGCATGTAGGAAATTCAACATTCACAAAGATCCCACTATCCCTGAGAATATTATCAGGTACCAGTGGATTATTAGTGAAATGTCTTCATAAAAAAATATACTAAAAACCAACAGAGCAAATAGCAACTAACTGAATGTCCACTAAATAATATATGCTTGTTTCCTGTGCCATTGGGTGACACAGTAATTTTTCAGTGAAAGCTCTATTCAAAGGCAGTGCTTGGGGATTTTTCTCTTAGTATTCTAAAAATGCAGAAGAGTTTAAAATTATTTATATACAGCCATCAATAGAAAAAAAAAATTGACTGCGTGTTCTGTTTGTTAATTCCACAGCTTTTCAACAGGCTTAATATACTTTCTTTACCTGTAAAGTATCAAGCAGTTCAATATTAGCTTCCTTTAATCTATAAAGTTAATATTTAGTGTATGAACTTATAATATTAATATAATTACATTAACATATTTAGCAAATAACAAACTAGTTACGATTGTGCTGACTAAAACATTGCAGTTTGAAAACCTCTCTAAAGGGGATGTGCTGGTACCAACAGTCTGTATCACTCCACATAAAATAACCACACCACACTGTTAACGTGCTTGCTGAACACCGACAAATAAGATGTATACAGATTTGCAGTCTGATTGTTTGCTCTGTTGTGCTAGTATAAAGTGAAATAATGGTAGTTTTGATGGTTTGATTGCTAATTAAAGCATTAACTCCACCAGGCAGCTTTAATCTTGTACACTGATTTTTTACACTTAACAACTGCAAGGAGGCTCTTGGAGGGCTGAGCTGTCTGATTATGTTACTATGCTGTCTCCTGGGGTATTTTCCATTCACCCTTTTTGGTAGTCAGTAGCAAATATGTATGTTTATCCATAGCAAGTAATATTAGTATTTCCTAAATTAGGCCTTAATATGTAAGTGCTTATTTAAACAGATCAGATACACAGTCTCAAGGCAACTTCAAGCCTGCAAATGCCATAGTCAAGATGAAACAGTTCTTTCTATATTGTTCAGTCATTTAGATGATGACTCTCTAACTTTTAATAAGCTTGGGTGATTTGTGGAGAAAAAAGTATTATCATCTAAGAAGAAAATTAAGTTTGGGGATGTGCATTGTAACTCATGCATTTTTTGTTGTGTTTCAAATGAGAATACATGTAGGCTGGAGACCAGGAGCACCTCGCCCTCTGATCATCATGGTTTTGTATGTGCAACCTGAACACCCCTAATTCTTGTTTTGGGGGTTGAATAGGACCCTGCTTCTCCCCAAAAGCATTGGGAAGGTTTGAATTAATCTTTTACGTTCTTTCTTAATATGACTGAGGCAGAATTGGCAGGAATAGGAACAGTTCCCTCAACAGTGGTCTATCAATCATCAGTTTGCCTGGTGTGAGATGTGGAGCTTTTAAATGTCTAATGCCAATTGTACAACCCTTCAGTATGTCAGAAATCTTAAAGGAAAATTCCATGTTTGCCCTGTTGCAGTTTCTTCCAAGAAATGCTGTTAGGCTGAGCCTTGATGATGATCTTGCTGAAGTCCCTAGTTAAGAGAACTTGCAGTATAATTAGGCTAAAAGATGATCATAAATGGAAAACAGTTGATGAGTAACACATTTAATTTGTTTTTAAGTATGAAGAAAGTCACAAAGATGTGTGTCTGGTTTTCCATTTGAAATTAAGGTATTTTCTGTTTTTTGTTTTTTCACCCCCTTTTTTTCAGAATGTCATTGGGAAAGCATTTGACCTCAATTCTGCAAACACTTGAATACATGAGTAATAAGGAATCTTGATCCTGCTGAGGATTGGGTAAAACAGTGTACTTGTAATGCTGGAAATTTCTGTCATACATTTCAAAAAGAAAACCTGAAAGAGACTGAAATAGGAATGACTTTTTATTCAGGCATTACACAAAGTTGTTCTAAACATTCTTAGCTTGATATTGAACTCATTAAAATACGTCTATACTTTAAAGAGTTCTAGCTGTCTCTTTGGCTCAAATTGTTTAAACTACACCCAAAGGATTGTTATTATGTGTTGGAAAGATATGTCAAACAGGGACTTGCAGAGATCTGGTACTATTGGATATCTTTATGAATTACTTTGGGACAGAGGTACGGTTCTTAAGGTTGCAGATATAACTGAGTTGGAAGGGATAGCATGCATTTTGGAGGACAAGATTATAAATAAAATTACATTGACAAATTGTGTGAGTAGCCTGAAATATAGTATTAAATTCAATGCAGACAAGCATAAAGGACTACAGTTGAACAGGAATAAAACCTGGGGAAGCATATGAAATTCTGATAACAGGAGGGGATTCAGAGGTTTTTTAGCAAATCAGTAACAGCATGAATCAGCAATGTCATACCGCGAAGAAAGCAAACATCACACTGGGATATATAAACAGGAGTCCCATATGTAAGACACATGAAGTAATACTTCCACTCAGTACTCATAAGGCCTCAGCCAAAGTCCTGCATCCCGTTATTGGCACACCACTTCAAGTAAGTGGAGAGAGGCCAAAGGAAAGCAACAAGAATAATCAGAAGTCTAAAAAAGACAACCTAGGGAAAGACTGAATGAAGAGGAGTTGTTTAGTCTACAGAAAAGACAGACTCAAGCCACGCTAACAGTATTCAAACATGTGAAAGGCTGCTTTGAAAGCGGAGGTTACAAGCTGTTCTCCATGGGCACTGTGCATAATAAAATAATGGTTTAACATTGTTAGGGCTATGTAGACAAGTTTTCTTACTAATTGTATGGAGGGAAAGGTTCTGAGTAGATCATGTAAGAAAGCAGTGGCATCCTTATTCGGTGGGGTCGGAGGCTTTAGGAGGCAAGCACGACTGTTCTGCAACATAGCGATATTAGACAGGCCTCGGTGCAGGGCTTGCCACCGTTATGAGCTTTCTGTGTCAGCACACTTTTTTAAAAACAGCGATGAACGGGACCTGGTCATGGAGGCGGGTGCAGCTGGCACGGAAATGCAGCCCCCCGGTGAAGCACCACAGGCGGCCGGTTCTCTGCCCCCAAAGCACGCCCTTCAGGGGCCGCCCCGCTCGCAGTTTCTCGCTCCGAGCCCTCAGCGGCCGCCGCGCCGCCGCCGGGACAGCCCCGCGGGGAGCACCGTCGGGCAGCCCGCCCCGCGCCCTCTGACCTCCACGCTCCCTAGTTACCGCGCGGGGCGTCACTTCGGGGCCAAACCACCGCTGCGCGCAGCAGGCAGCCGGGTTGAACCATTCGCCCAGCCGCTGGGGTGGGACAGAAGTGAGGGCTTCGAGAGTGCCCCCTGCTTGCGCCCGTAGCGGCTGTTGGACTTGTCGCTATAGCTCTCGCCTGCGAGCTACCCTTTCCCCCTTCTCTCTGGTTTCTAGTTGGTTTCGCCCCGTGCGGGCCATAGCGACGGTGGTGCGCCGAGGGAAGATGGCGGTTTCGGCCTCTGCGTTGCTGTCGGCTCTGTGAGCGCGGCGCTCACTCCTTTTCCCCTTCCCCTCCTAGCTGTTGCACTCCGTCCCTCCCAGCTGCCCTCCGCCTCTTCTCCTTCCCGGCCGGGGGCGTAGGGATCATGTCGGAGTCGGAGGAGGAGGAGAGTCCGGACCACCAGCTCAAGCTAGTGGTGCTGGGGGACGGCACCACTGGCAAGGTCAGTGCCAGCCCCGGCCGGCAGGGCCCCGCTTCTCTCCGTAGCCTCGGTGTCTCGAGCCCCCTTCGTGGTATTCCGCCTCAGCGCTCCCCCCGGCTCTCCCGCTGAGGAGGGAGCAGCCCGTGGCGGCTTCCAGTCTGTCGCGCTGCGTTGTCGCGATACCCGGTGCCGTGACGCCGGCTGACTCCTCCAGTTTCACTCCCGGTCCTGTACTTCTCCGTGTTCTCCCCTGCGTGTGTGTGGCGGGGAGTAGCGGAGAGCCGTGACGGGTTCGTCGCCGGGGAGCTGCGGCCCGGGACCGCCTGTGTTTGCTCCGTACTCGGCAGCGAAACCCTCCCTTGGCTTTTCGGCACCCTTGCGGCACCCGGCGAGGCTTGGTCAAGAAATAGATGTATACAGCTTTAATCCCATTTTCTTGAGCCTTAATGAAAGGAGCGACTAATAACGTAGAGACTATGGTGCTGCTTGGTCCTGGTTCCCCGCAGTAATGCCCGTGTGCTGCTGGGCGCTCACTGGCGGCGGGTGGTCCCCCGGCTGAGGTACCCGAAATTGTTATCTGTCAGTGCTCGAGAGGGGGCCGGGGCCGGGGCCAGGGCCAGGCCCTGGCATGTGAGTTCGAGGTTCCCGCCGAAAGGGCGAGCAGGGAGGGTTGCCTAGCTAGATCTATAGGCTCTCTTCGTTTTGGCTTCAGAGCTGGTTACGTCCTGAGGTGGATAGAACAGCGTGCATCTATCTGAGTTCCTGTTCAGAGTTTGGAAAGGCTTCTGAGTCAATTTAATTTTTGTTTGCGGCTTTTACAGGGTTTTTCTTCTGTCAACAAAATGAAGTACTACTTATGAAACTTTGTTTATAAACAAGTGTTTTTAGAAGAGAAATTTTTATAGACCAGAGAAGGCCAAAGAGGGGCTGCTTTCTTACCCATTAATTACTGATCTTTACTGTGCACAGGTGAATGTTAGTGCTATATGTAGCTTGAATCCTTTTGTGAGATACACCTGAAAATAATACTTTTATTGAGTGTTTGAAGGATACAGTTTTTCATTTATCATTTACTTTTGAAAACATGGGGAGGCAGAAGGTCTGCCTGGCTCCAGTTCATATGAAAACCAGAAGTATTCTTAGTGGTGGCTTAAATGAGCTGCCTGCCATTAGTAGAAATAAGGTCCTGTTGAAAGTACATGCATGGTTTTGCTCACTTACTTGTGCAGAGGTCTGTGAAGAAACTGAAATATTTTTTTTTTTTTTTGGTCTCCAGTGGTTATAAACCCAGTATGAAGTGGTATTGTACTCATCTGAGTCAGTAGATGGGTAACTCCAAGTGACTATGTGATGAGAGCATAATAAATGCACAGGATTGACAGCTGAAGTCCTGTTTCACTGGTAGTGTTCCCCATGAGTTTTCCATTCAAACTGAGGAATCTTTTCACTACTACTATTCAGCACCTTGTGGCAAGACCTCTTGCCAAACATGGATTTTCAAGGGTTCTTCAGTTTTGATGTATATTCCTGCTGGTTCCTACCTCTCATGTGGGAGCTGCCACTCATTGAATCTCCTGCTGGCTCTAAGAATCCTGTGCTTCAAGTGCAGTTTATTTTGCATGAACAGCAGCTATATGGTGGGCTGCTTTTCCTCCTGTCCCCCCTAGATGATGCTGTAATAGAGGCTTCTTCCAGCCATCCTGAGGGTCTAGCAGCAAACACTCGCAATAATAGATTTATTGTAAAGTCTTGTGAAAATAAAGAAGTGATTGGGTCATGGAATGGTAGGATAAAATATACCTAGTGCTATTTCAAGCACCTCAGAAGACTAAATTGTTGAGGTTCCTGTCCTTTGTTGGCTACTCGTTCTGCTTACTTGTTGAAACATGTATGTCTATATGTTATCAACTCTAAATAGCCTGCCTCTGACATCTGGTTCACAGCTGGTCTTTACACACATGCATACTTAGCCTCTCACTTACTGTGCAGGACGTTTTTTCCTCTTCCTCTGTTGCTGGGATCATTGGACAGGAGGAGTGTAGGGAATAATGGAATATATCTTAGAAATATTGTGTCTGGTGTTTAGTGTGAGATGTTCACATCTGACTTCTTTCTATTGCTCGTCCTCCTGCCAAAAGAAAAAAAAAAAAGAGATATTTTTATTTCCTTCCACTTGGCCATCTGGGTCTCTCTGATCCTCAGTTCTCCAGGGGGAAAAATTTATGTCTTTGTGAGTCAGCTGGCCAAAGGTGTAAACTTGCTTTCTTTTTCCTCATCCATTGTTTAGAAGCAATGCGATTCAGGTTCTGTGCAAGGGTTGGTAGCAGTTTTAAAACAAATCGATGCCAGTTCAAGGTAAGGGTAATGTTTATGTTTCCACTAGCTGGGAGTTGCTCTCTGTGAGGCAAGGGAGGGTTGTTGTGTTTTTACTAATTTGCTTTGTGGTGGTTGAATGAATAATTGGATACTTAGAATTTTAAGGGGAGAAGAGCAGAAATGGAAGAAGGAATGAACAGGAGGAATGAGACAGTATCTCTGAAAGTGTTTGAGAGCAATAGAGATGGTAAGAAAAGGGTAAATTGTTAAAAAGAAAAAATGAAGGCAAATTGGTTAGTAAGAGGATAATAACAAAGAATTATTTTAACGAACTAGACAAATTAGGAGAGCAATCCCAAAAGAAATCGTGGGTGGAAACAATGTGAGATGAAATAAACAGCAATTTTTAATAACAGTTGGCTCTTTGATTTTGGTTACAGGAAGGACCATATATATACAGAGTAGCCATATGCGCCTAGGGTTTAAATCAAGCCGCTTATCCTGAGCCAGAATGATTTTGTGTTAAAGTAAACCAGCAGTACTAGTACGCATTAAAAAAAAAAAGGATGTCATTATTCAGATATTTCTACTCTTGCTATGCACAAATTGGCTTAATGTTGAAATATATAATGATGCTGTTTAAGCTAGAACTACTCGGACTTGGTACTGTTGAACAACGTTTTGGGCCTCTGGAAGCAAATCTTGGAGCTATTCATGGGAAGGGAGGTCCTGAAAAATAGCTGTGCAGGAGGCACAAAGCAGCTGAGGTTCTGTCTTCCTGCCATCTGTTGCAGCTGGGACTGAAGTATGACAGCAGGAACATCCTACCTTTTTCTTCTCCTCTTAACAGCTGATTATGAAGATGAAAGAGCTCATGCTTGACCTGATGTGGGAGCTGAAGCATAGGCCGGAATACAGAGTGGTGTCCTGCTTGCTTTAGGATTTTTTAGGATGCCAGATTTCTAAGCATTGTGCCAATTCTGGATCTTGTTTTTAAACATGGGCTCAAAAATTTCCTCAGTGTTGCCAAAACCACTGTTGAGTGTTGAGTCTTGCAAGTGGAAAATTGCATCAAGTGTCCTGTGCAAATTGGTCTAGCTTCATAGATCCATGGCTGATGTTGAAAAAGTCTTGTAATTTTCTCTTCTAGAATGAGCAAAGTTTCATCAGTAATTAGGACTGTGGTGGAAAGGCACCAGCTTCAGGTGGCAGAACTTTCTTTTTTATAAAATGCTTCCCATCCAACCACAATAAAGCTAGACTGTTCTCAGTGAGAAATTCTCTGTGTTGGACAGTTACGTGTTTTTTTGCTAGTTAAAGCATTTCATTATTTAGCCTAGTATTTCTTTTCATTTTGTTTGTTTTAAAATTCTTGCCAGTTGGGGTACATGACTGAGGGATGAATTTTGCTGTGCTTGGGGAATGACTTTGATGTTTTAGGAGTAAGGGAAGGAATAGATAAGTGTTTTTGAGAAGTGGATTCCCAGTTGGCTGGTAAAATTGGTACGTGAATGGAAATTTATGGCTTCAGAACTGTGTGCTTGCATCCCATTGAATTTTGATTTTATTTTTTTTTTCTTACAACTATGATACTACACTTTGACTTTCTGAAAGCTTTCTTCTGTAGGATTTTACTCAAAGAATCATCATTGGTGAGGTTTTCTCTGCAAGTTTCTGTGCTGTCCTAGTGAGTAGTCAGTGTCAGTTAGAGCTGGCTATCATTGCTTGTTCTGTTTGACGTTCAGTTTATTTCCATTTATTTAATAAATTGGGCTTGCCTTTTTTCTCTTCTGTTTATACAGTAGATAGGTGTTTAGGAGCAGCATGTCAGCAGTTTGTACTGTGACTTGTTGACATTGACAGATGGGAACAAGAAATTGTCTTGCCTTGCCTGTGAGAATTAATCTCATCTTTGTTTCCAAAAAACTTTCCAAAATATTGCATTATATTTTGCCCTTAGGGTGCTGTAAATTTGATGTATCATTTTTTTATTGCTGTATTTTAAACTCGGACTTTTTATTGTCTGAAAGGAGGGAGTTTGTCACACCAACCTTCAGTAGTGTATTGCTATTCAGAACAGCATATGAACATTCTAAACATTTGCTTTGAAGAATTTAAGACAAATGTGTGAACCTGTCAGACTGGGTCTGATGGAAAGTCTGCTGTGAAAGTTGGTGGCCTGGTTGTCTTAGGAGATAGATAAAGGAATAAGGCCTTCTGGATATTGTACTGATATCATACTCATTACTAATCATACTCTGATCTATATATTGGTGGTTGAAATCTTATGAATGTAGCATAATCTTTTTCAAAATCAGTCACTGATCACTACAGTTCTTCTGGATGATTATTTAACTTTGGTTATTTTTTTTTCATAGGTTGCACTCAACATATCCTTACATTGACAGAAAAGATTCTGTCATACAGAATCTTTTATGTCAAGCCTGGCAGGGAACAATTTTAGTATTGAAGGGAGTATCTGCATTGTAGAGGTACCTGAATATGCATTGACATAACTTCGTTGACTGTTGTGGAGAAATTTGAACTGTTGCTCTTAGTATACTTTGTGGATAAATGCTTGTTCTGCAAGTGTAGGAGTCTAGTCTGGTAATCCAATGCCTTGAGCTCTAATATTTATTAGAAAAAAAAATTAAAAAGGAGTTAGTCAATGATTTTCTGCTGTAAATTCCTTTGCATTCAAGAGCATGGTTTAGGAAAACTGTCTGAGAATTTTGCCATGCTGTTGGTTATTCGCTGCTGTTATTGCTTGGCTGTTAATTGAATGCATGTTGTTTATTTTCACTAACACCCCTGGAGGCCCTCAGGGAATATCAAATGTCACAGAGTGATAAAGCTAATGTTTACTGAGGCTTAAAACAAGAAGGGAGTGGTTGCTTATTTAATGGGGATCTGAATTAGTGTGTTGGAGAATATAGAATGCTATGATGATATAGTTGGATGATATTTTAATCTGTACTCTGGGTACTGGTTACTTCTATGATAAGGAAAATTTGAAGGAGAAGGCTGTATGGTGTATTCCTGCCATGTTTTTATTCTTATCTACATATTTAGGGTCATGACAGATTAAAAATAATATCTTTGTAGTCTTGACAGACTAACTATTGTGATTAAAAGAATAACTTTTACTGACTTTTTCAATACAACAGTCAAAATCTGTGTTGATTTTCATTTTGTGTATGTTGTTGGTCCTGTCACATAGCTGTAGGCAGAAGAATCTTCTCACGATTCATCCTCTGTGGTCTTAACCATTTCCACAGTGATATAAATACATAACCCTATTCATTCTATTTCTAGTTTACTTGCTTTTTTCCACCCAATTTATTTATTTGTTTTTAATCCTCTTGGGGCTTGAGTTCAGTGAAGTAAGTGAAAATGTTGCCATAGTCTCTAATTGACTTTTTGGATTACTTCCTAAATGTATCTTCTGATATCAAAATATCACTTATTACATATGTAGGACAGTGGTAGGAATATAAATGTGATACAGAAACAAGAAAACAGTAAATCTTGTATTTACTTCATAGGTAATTCAATTGCAGAATAAATGTTTGCCTATTCATACTAGAGCTTTAATGCTGGAGCTCTGGTAACCATGTTTTCATGCAAAACGAGTATTTACCTTTTCTTCCTGTGTACATTTGACATTTTTAGCATACTTTAGATCTTCATTATAACCATATAACAGAACTTGCCTGTTCTCATTGTTTCAGAGGTATTGGCATTATTTTGCTACTGCATTAATTCTGTGTGCTCTAACAGCTATTTCTAATAGCAATGCGACTCATCTCTGTGTTTGGATGAATGGAAAGCTGGCAAAAAAAATTCTTGGCCATTTGAGTTTTCTCAGGCAGTGAAAGAGTTTTGTGAGGCCTTTAGACTTTTATTCTTCTGTATGTGTAAATGCATATTTAGATTTTTTTCTGCAGTTACTCTGTATATCCTTTTAGCAGTATATAGTAATAGCTGATTAGTAGATCAACAGTATATTGGTCTACTTTCATAAACTCAGAAAATATAAATTGAAGAAATAAGTTTCCGAAGTTCTGCTTAAAGGAATAATTCTGCAAATGAATTCTTAAGGTGAGTTTAGTATTTTCTGTGTACAAGAAACTAATCTTCCTATTGTGTAATATCTGATCCTGGAACTTCGACATATAGTGGTGGGAATCTGCCACACTTTGGAGCCCCTGTGGGACTCTGCACTGTGCAGATCTCTGTTCCCTCCCAGAAAATTGGTCTGGGATCGTGGTGTTCTGCACCAGGGAAGGACCCTTGTTTTGGAAATGAATGCTTTTTAAAAATAATCTCTTCAGGTATGGATATTGTCACTTAGATTTGTTTTAGTCTGAGCATACGAATGATGCCTTATTCAAATCTGTGTAATATTTTCTAATATAACTAAACAGTACCTTTGAAATACAAAGGAAATATGCACCTTGCTTCTTTTTGCAGAAATTAGTAGCCTTTTTTTAAGAAGAGAAGTAACCTTCTTTTATTATGTTGAAGCTGGCTGGGATGCTTGTCAGTCCAAATCTATGGACAGTGTTGGGATGCAATGATTTAAAAAGTGCTTAACTGTATTTCATACTTCTAGTTTAACACCAGATTTTTTTGCTGCTTAAAACGGCAACTTCGTTTAATATTGTTTTGTCTTAGACATCCTTAGCTACACGTTTTGCTCAAGAAACATTTGGAAAACAGTACAGACAAACCATAGGATTGGACTTCTTCTTGAAGAGGATAATATTGCCAGGTAAGAAAATAAAAAGTAACACTGAAAGACTGGGCAGGACTAAGGCTTCCAGAAACAGATTCTTCAAAGTAATGTATACCAAATAAGCTTAGTACAATGCTTTTTGCGGCAAAGTAAATTAGGTTATTCAAGTAAAATTTTGTTACTATGTTCTTGACAGGTGACAAAGGGTTATGTGTTTACAACTTACACCTAAACCACTGAATTCATATGAAAGGAATGTTATCTATATTAATGATTTTTATTATCTCTACTTGAGTGAGCTCACTGTCCATGTGGATAGTGTAACATACAACAATGAAATGGAACTTTAAATATATTCATTCAAAAAGTATTTGTGCTTTGAAAGAAATATTTTTTTTTTTTTAATGAAATATACAACTTGTATTTGAGTTGTGTGAGAGAAACATAATGCAGCTATGGAATCACAGTGTTCTGATACGTGAATGCTGTTTTATGCAAGGCAGCATGAAATTGCTGGCATTTAATAGACCACTAAAATTTAGGGTCCCTCGGCACTCATAAAAATACAGTTTGAGCATTCAAGATGTTTCAGTTCATGACTGCAAAGAAACTGTTTAGATGCCAGTTGCAGCACACTGCATGGAAAATGAAAAGAAATAATTAAAAAAGAATAGTTGCTGGTGGAAGTTTGAACAATTGGGGATTTGAAATAAGGCTTTGTTGATTTGTGTTTGCTCAATTTCTAGGTATGCAAGTATTTCATTAAATGCATTTTCTTCTGGCTTCAAAAATCAAAAGAAGATAGAAAAAGTATGTGTAATTATTAAAAGTTGTAGTGAGATTTGATAAAGCTGATGCAAGTTCTGTAGTTCTGTCTTTTTTCCTTGTAGAGGATGAGGAGGGAAACAAAGCCAGAAATGAAGCATTTTATCTGTAACCTGAAGTTATAAGAAAATATATACGGTTCTTGAACTCATTTTTGTTTAAATTATATTGCCAATAACTTCTTGATTATGTTTATATATTTTGGTGAGTGAAACAGAAAAATCTTTTCAGCCTATTCCTGCATTCACTATTTTGGTTTGGCCATTTTGCTGTACTTTTTTAGTATCTGGTGAGTGATAAAGTACCAAATTTCAGTACTTATTTCTCCATAAAATCAACAGAATAATTTTTTTATTGTCCTGCTCATGCCTCTAAAAATACCAGTGTGTATAATACTTAACAGCAGTACTTGCAAGTGGAATGTGTGCACAAATCATGCAGTGTGCATGCTGAGAACTTGTATTTTGCAAGTTTTTTTCCAGCTGTTAAGCATACAGAAGCTATTAGTATGTTACTGGGATTCTAAATATTCTTGTGGAGCAGAAAATTTGGAAAATTATCAACTATTGATTCATTCATGTTTTGCTTTCTTTAGTTTATTTTGTAATAAAATCAGAATGTTTTATAGCACCATATAACACCAAAATGGCAACAAAGTCTGTACATCTATTTTCCTCATTTATCATTAACAAAATAGTAATGTTTGTGGAACGTGTTCATATTCAGAAAGAAGCATTTTTGTGCAGATTATCATTCTGGTTTTGCCTATGCCCATATATGTGTTTAGGTATCTACGGGTTTCTGTGTTTTATAGGTAAGCTTGAGCTGGTGGTGGGGAGTAAGTGAAAGAAGAGGGAGGGAGATAAAGTTTCTAAATACTGGAATGGGAAGCATTACTTAAGTAAGCGGATTTTTCTAATTTCTTGATTAGTTCTGGGTTTGCAGAACTGCTGTGTTTACTTGAAAGGTTAATTCATACCGCTGCACAGGAATTATAATATGTGTATCAGTAGGAAAACCCCTTCAGTTTCTCTTATCTAGTAGGAGAATTGGTGCATAACTGTGGTTCAGTAGTTGGCTTTTTTCTTGTAAAGAAATTTTTCAGAAGTTAAATTACTGATTTCTAGAATTGCAGAGACATTTACATTGGGCCACATTAGGAATGTATTTTAGCTTGTAAAGTAAAGTACTGTTTTTCTGTTTTTGGGGCTTTTTAAAAAATAGTGTAATTTGTCTCCAGTTTTAGTAACTCATGCAGTTTTTCAATGAAAATAAATATTTTATATGGTAAAACAATATGGTTTATTACAAATAGGAAAAAATTTGATTAATTTTGAACAAAGCAACTGTCATTGTTCAACTGTTGACAAATTCTCTTCATGCAGTTTGTTAAAAATATTTTTTTTCAAATGCAAATCAACTTCAGTATATTTATTGATGAGGTGTCTTGTATAGTCTGGATGCAACCACGGTGTAGATTTTTACTGCTTATATAGTGTATCTGTTAGTCAGAGGGTCTGCTGGTAGAGATTCATAAGAGCCTTAGTTGAATACATTTAGGAGGGCTGTGGGGTGCAGTCCAGTAAACAGGATTCTTCTGTTAAAAGGATTTTTTTTCTAAGTCAGTGCAAAAAGTGGGCAAACTCGTGTATTTAGTTTCATTTTAACTGTGAATCACTTCAAATAAGGTTAACCAATGTACCAGGTATACTTCTGCAGAATCACTACTGAGTCAGCCCAGTGGCTTCAGTTCATACCAGAAACAATCTAGATGCTTGCACGGTGTTGCCTCAGTTAATTTAACATCTTACTTGTGTGTATTTTCTACAGAGTAAAGAAGTACTAATGTTTTATTGTTCCATGTCAGCATATTGCATATTATTTTTATGGGATTCTTTAGTTCTTTTTATTGGTATGTTAAACTTGTTTCTTAAGAACTGGCTTGTTATGCATGGTTTCTTTTTGTTGTAATTTTCCAGCTTGTATGTTCCTCCTAAATCTATGGAAAACCATAAGATTTCAAACTCATTGCAGAAAACTTCATCTATTACTGTCATAGTTGTTAATTAAATATTTGCTAGGCACATTGTCTGGAGTTTTTCCTCCTGTCAGAATAATCCTAATATCATTTTTTCACCTATAAAATCAATTTCTGAACACAAAGTAAGTATTATGGCACCTAACTTAAAAAAAAAGAGAAAAAGGAAATGAAGGATTTTTCACTGGAGATGATTGACATGAATTTTAGTAGGTAGTGAGGTCTTAATGAAGAATCACTTCACCTTAAATGAGCATTCCAATCTTTTTTCCTAGTTTCTATTTTTTCTGTTGCAGTAAAGAAAAGTAAATAATTGATAACAGTAGATTTTTAAGTTGAACAGTCACTGTTAGACCATTTAATTTAACTTCCTGCATTAAATTTTCTCAGATAATTTCATACAGTTACCCAGATACTAAGCCCATATGCTGTGCATGATTACTACTTTTAGGAAGAAGAATGAAGTTAGAATCTTTTTAAAGCATTTGAACACAAAATTAGGCATTTGAAAATTGAGTTTGAAAGTGATAATATTTATAAAGCTTTTTTCCCGAATAGCTGACATGAATGACGTGGTAAATTTCCAGAAGAATACAAACAACCAAGTTAGAGGTAGAACACTGCAGCATGTTGAGCCTTTGAGCATGTTTAGTTTGTTTACCCACTCAGGATGCATAATAATTTCTGACTGCAGATTGGCCAGTTTATCCATGCCAGATGCTATATGGAAGACTTTCCTCCATTGTTTGCAGTCACTTATGGTCTAAGCTTTAAAAATAATTAATGCATAGTATATGCACTGTCAAAAGAAATAAGCTTTTTATTCTACGAAAGGTTGTCTTTATTGAACTGGAATGTTTATGATGTATTTATTGTACTACAAATTGAATTCTTTATCTTACTGTTAGATAAAACCCAGTGTACCTTAAAAATACTGAGTAGATTGTCCCACATTCATCTGTATATTTGAGTGCAAAGCAGCAGTTTAGGAAATCTGCACTTTTAATCAGATTAAAGCAAGATGCGTCATGAAAATATAATGTGGTATATTTAATACCATGAATAGCATATATTCAGCTATATGTTTCTAATTTGCTGCTTATATTCACTGAGTGTTGGGATATATTTCTATGGAGCACACTTCCTTACATAACTAATACGAGTGTGTTAGTTATAAATTGATCGTGGAATAGATCATACCGTTTAAATTAAAGTTGTTAACAAGATAATTGAATTAAGAGTGTACCTTTCTTAGTGGCCAAAAATGATGTGTTCTTTTTTGCTTGACTGTCAATTGTTGTGATGTAGAATTTGTTGCATTTTTTTTAAAATCTATGAGTAAAAGCAATAGGGAGTTATGATTATTTGTGAGTATATAGAATTGTTGTAAACATGTAAGTCATGTGAGTTGTATGTAGATTAGAAAAATTCTCGTCAGACCTCACTGTATTAAAGTTTGGTGCTTCCAGGTAATAGTACAGTTTTGAAAACAGTTTTCACCATGCAACATGAGGCAAATTATACTTTACTGTGTTTGTATGCATGTGTGTGTTTAGTCTGTGAGCTTGAGTTATTAGCTTGCAGAATATGTATGACGGTATTGAATATTCTGTATTTTCACTGATCTTTTGTTTCTTTGTTTTTGAAAGCATGTTAACACTTTCAGTATAGCTTAAAAACTGTTTGAAGTAGAAAGGAAGATCTGTTCTTGGTGTAGATTCTTCAAAGATGAAATTGGACATGTAAATCATGTCCAGTTTAGTTGCCTGCTTTGGGGTAGTGGGTGGAGGAAATAGTCATAGTTTTGCATCTTCAAGTTAGATGTGTGTCAGTATTTCCATTTTTCAGTCTGTCAATTACGTAATTCTTTAACAGTATATTACTAAGAGCATCCCTACCAAATACAGTTACTGTGAAGATTTTCCCTGCTTCTAGATTTGTGAACTTGGAGGGAGGTAGGGAAGGGTCACACCTTATGAAATAATATGGTGAAGTTGGCATTAATTATATATTACCTTTCAGTTCCAAGTACTGTGCTTTTGAACTCTCTCTGTAAAGTTTTACAGTTTTCTTCAGCAAAGTATGCTATATATTTTCTAGTCAGGAATATTATACTATGCAATTCCACGTATTTTTCTGTTAATATTAAATATGTTAATGTCTAGCTGTAGTTTTACTGCATCTTAGCTGGACACAAGGGTTTTTTTTCAAATGATACATTCATTTTTGTGTTGAAATCTATTTAGTTACTATTGTATACTTGTAAAAGCTATTGCTGTTGATATACTAGAGCTATATTACCTGCTGTGATAATATATGTTTAATTTTATTTGTATTTAAATTTTCCAGGTTACCCAGTATCTGTATCACTTTCTTTTTCAGGAAATTTGAATGTTACTCTTCAAGTATGGGATGTAGGAGGACAAACTATAGGGGGCAAAATGCTGGATAAATATATTTATGGAGCTCAGGTACAGTATAAATAGTGATAATAATATCTATAGTAATATAAAATTCCCTGAAACTTTCTTCTTAAAATTATACATATCTTATAGGTTATTATTTTGTAAATCTCAAAAATGTTGAATCACTGCTTAATCTAAGCTTCATTGATATTAAATATGCATGTCGAAGTTTGGTATGCAGTTAATTTTTTAGAGCCAACTTAAAAAGCAAAGCATGAGCATACATTTGTAGAGCTGAATAACTCTTAAGAACAGATGTATGCATGTTTCCATGCTTTGTGTCTTGAGTTAAGAAAAGCAATCATAGTAAATAAAAGGCTATTTGGATATCCACATGGTAGATATAGAGTGGCTGCTTTTAGAACAGATGCCTCCTGTGGGGAAAAGTAGAAGGAGGAAATTAAGGGCAATCCTACACCATTAAACTCATACATGCAACTGGGGTTATAAGAGGGCAAACAAAAGGAGGCAACCAGGTAGCTAAATATTTTTGCAGAACTCCTATCCAATGAAAATAAATTTTATCTTGAGGTTAACTAAGCAACTTAAAGTGAATGGTAGGAGTAAGTAAGAGCTAAATATTGTAGAAGTATCTAGAGTTATGGGATGATTTTGGAGGATGTAATATATTTCAAAGTTCTTAATATGAACAATCACAAAATATGCTGTTCTTTAATTTGGAGTTTGTAATGAGAACAAAAGACATAGCATGTTTTATTATTTAATGTTAAATTTATCTGAAAAGAAAATGAATGTGCATAATTTTCCCCCAGTACTTTAGGCAATAGGAATATGGAATCCTGAAACTTTTACTGGACAGAAACTTTGTACTAACAAGTACAGCACAGTAATGGCTAATTAAGGAGATGAGGATTTATTAGTTAATGGGATAAAGACAAACTTGTCAATTTAACATTCTGTCACTTTCAAAAAATATCTTGAGTATTTCTGTTGCATCTGTTTTATAGCATTTTCTTATTTTTAATAAAAACCATTTTGCTGCCCTGTTAAAGATCTACCAAGCCACAGAAGAAAGTGGCTTCTATGACAGACAATTTGATTGATCACAAATTGTTGCCATATGCCCAAAGTAAACTTGATGAAGGAAATAAAAGGCTATTAACTTCTTCTGTATTGAATTTGGTGATAAACTTAGGAGTTTCTTATCAGCAACAGCAGGTCAAAAAGTTAATACCAGTGCCCCAAAGTAGTGAAAAAGTGGATATCAGTAAGCCTAAAGCCACAAAAGTTTGATTTTTCAGTCATTCTGAGCACACTAACAGAAAACCCCTACGTCAAATCTGTTCTGCTTTAATCCTTCCCCAACCCTCATTGTAACTGTATTATTTTTTTTTTTTAATGAACTAATAGCTGCTTTCTCTCCATTGGTATCATGTATTGCCATTGTTTGTAATAGGCTTCTTATCATCAAAGCTGACTTGTAATGCACTTTTCTATTAGCTTTGTAACACCATCATGTTAAGGACACATGAAACTATTTTCATCAATTCATGAAACACCATGAATAATTTGGAAAGGCACTGTGTGCAGTGTACTCCTAGGCAGAAGCTTATTTCATGTTGAAATCTATAGCTTTTTAGAAGAAAAAGAAGTAGGAGTATTTAGAAAAAGAAATCATTATAAGTATGTATAAAAATTCCTGTAAATGGAGAGCAAAACAGCAAAAGAGTAACTGGGAAAAGCTAGCATGTACTTAGAAATTCTTAAGTGTTACCTAACCAACCTGAATGCCTTCTGTGGTTAGATGATTGGCTCTGTGGAGAGGAGAGCAGTTGATGTCATTTACCTTGACTTCAGCAAGGCCTTTGATATAATCTCCCATAATATTATACAGACAACACATAAAGATATAGACTAGATGGATGGACCATAATGTGACTGAAAAACTGAATGGACAGCTGGACTTGAAGGGAGATGGTCCACTTCTCAGTGTCCTACTGGTGTGGGGTTGTAAGGCATATTCCTTAGGGCTTGGTACTGAGGTCACGTCTTATTAATTCTTTGAACAGTGGAACAAATTATTGTTTGCAAATGGCACCAAGTTGAGGATGAATGGTCATGTGCTGGAAGGCAGCTGCTGTTGAAAGAGACCGTTTGCTGTCTTGGAGCAGCCTTTTCCCTACCTGTTTTTAATGTGGTGTTGCTGCATCCTGTCTTGGTAGGTGAATTTCGTGATGAGAACTCTGCAAATTGCCAGGGGAAAAAGAGCTCTCTGATCTTTATGAATAAAAGGTGCTAATAAACAGCTTTCTGTTAGTGCTGATTAAAACTGACACATTTATCTTGGAATTGAGAGAGGCCAAGAGTAATTGTATAGTCAGTTACCACAGCTGAACTGATAGACAGTAGCTCATTCAATTACAGCTGCTTAATCATGTGCATTTGAGTGACCATGACCTCTGTATCAGCAAAGACAACTGTGGTTAAGTAAGTATAAGTAGGCTGTAAGCTGTTTTCACTTGTAAAATTAGCATTTCCGCAGATGTGCAAGATATCATAATGAAGTTACTCTTTGCTAAAATGAATAATCAGTGACTAGAAAAAATATTTTAGAAATTTGGTCTGACTTATTTCATAAATATTAATGAAAAATTGGAAGTTAATTTAGTTCCTTCATACTAAAGTCAGTCATAGGATGAGGACAGCTGAGGATAAACTTGAAGAAGAAAACATATGGTTTTAATTAGTATTTTCTGTAACTTTCTTTTATTGTGACAGATCTTGACATAACCTTTACACCTTTTAAATGTTGATTGTCTAGTATGAATGCATTGCCTGGTTACAACACTTCCATAATAGCAGTTCTGCTGTATAATAGTACCATTGCTGTTTGCATGGTAAATATTTCAGAACTGCTTCCATCTCTTACCTGTAATTGCTGCCCCTGCCCACATATCTCATTTAAAATATCTTTAAGAGCTGGCATATGCTACCTCATAAATTGGCTTGTTAATAGAATAAGAGTACTGCAGACCCTACCTTCTCCAGAGACCAGCAAATAATTTCTGCAGTATTCTCACTTTCTATTTTTGAAAATACTCTACAATTCCAAAACAAAAAGCACTCACATATGCACTAATACAGGCAGAATGTCTCTCTTACTAGAGTGCAATTATGCAAGCAGGGACTATTTGCCATGTTGCTGGAGACTAGAGAATTAACTTGCTGTTCTTGGCATGTTGTCCGCCATGTGTTTCAAACCTTTTTCATGGCAGAGAAATGGGCTACTTCTGTGAAAAAAGGCCAGTGTTAATTTTCTACTTTAGTTGCTCATACATAAGAGGGAAACAACAGCCTTTATACTGTTTACTTGTTCTGTACTCCATATACTGTGGAAAATGTGTAGTGTTTTTTTGTGATGAGGTTTCTATGTTAAATAAAAAAAGGTGAAATAAATTTTAGCTATGTTATGACTAGTCCTTCATTACTTACATATATCATGCTAAGTTACTTGTACAGTGCTGTTGTGGCAAAAATCAAAGCAAGAAGTATTCTTTATGACCTAGATGCCATGCTGCCTTTTCTTGCATCTCTGAGATGTCATGCGTGCCATCTTTGATTCTTAAGTATAGCAAATATTGACAAGATTAAAAAAGAGAAAGGTTAAGAAAAGAGCATGCTTTAGAGGAAATGTTTTAGATCATGGAGAAGGGGGCCCAAAGGAATTTAGGTGAGCTCTAATTGCAGACTATGTTCAGTTATTTCTTTCATGGTAAATCCACTGTGAATGCCCTTTCTTCCAAACGTGTAGGTAGGCTGCAATTGTCTAGAGCATATTTAGCAGAGTAGCATTTTGATGAAGAATTAGTTAGAAACAGAGCTGGCCAATCTGAAATGCTCAGATTCTAACTTTGTCTTGTATCTAATTCTGATATAGCTCGTCAGTGGTGAAGATGATAGATAGAAGGTAGATAGTCTGCTCAGTTTTTCTGCAAGCTGCTGAGAGAACTTGACTGATGTTGAAAGAAGCAGGCCACGTGCACTTTGTTATTTACAACATTCAACCTTATGTCTAGGTTTTTTTAACTTTTAAAATACCTTCACCTTGAGTTTCTTCTTTTCCACTGAGCATTTAACAACATCAGTGTGCCCTTTCTAGAGCAAGTCCTATGTTATGGAAGACAAATATGTATATATGCCAGGCACTTGGGTAGTTACAAAAACAGTCAGGAAAAATTAACTGAGATGCAAGATAGTGATGAATAAATTGTACAGAAGTTGGAAGACGGAACTGGGTGTTTAGTATTGAATTTGAGTGGTAGAGGAGAAAAGATAGCAAGAGAGAGGGCGTATGTGAGTTCTTAATTTCTTTGAAGGAACTGGTGGAAGCTGTTCCACAGAAATTAATAGCAGTCATATAAATATAACAAGAGCTGATTTTTCCAAGAGTTGATGGTGTTGAAGGAAAAAATGGCTTTGTATTGCTATCATAGGGAAGTAGGAATTGAAAGAATCTAGGTAGGATCTGTTACTCTCTTCTGAAGCTATACATTTATAATGTTTATTTCATTTTTATCAACCTTCAAAAATCCTCCAGTGTTGATGACTGTCTCTGAAGGTGGTATATTTCAGAGCTTCACTATTCTTATTGTCTACATGTTTGGGTTATTTTTCCCCTTATATGTACCCTTGCTATAATCTTCTTGCTGAAGTTAAACTTATTGCTGCATGCCATATTGATCATAGAATTGTGAGAAGGTTCAAGGTGGAAGGAATCTCCTTCTACCTACATCTAGTCAAACCTCCTGCTCAATATGTCGTCAGTTGTGAGATGGAACTAGGTTGCTCAACGCTTTAGCCACTTGTTTCTTCTTGAAAACCTCTGAGGATGGAGACAGAGCAACCTCCTTGGGCAATATATTTGACTGCTTGAATCTCCTCCTGGTGGAAAAGCTCTTCCTTATATCTAGATTGAATTTCTCTTGTTTCAGTTTATGCCTGTTGTTTCATCCTCCTGACATGCACTTCTGTGAAGAGCCTGGCTCCATCTCCTTTCTAGCTTCCTCATGGGTATGGAAAGGCCGCTTTTGGGTTCTCGCAAGGCCACCTCCTCTTCATGCTGAAGATTTCTGGTTCCCTTAGCTTTTCCTCATAGGATAAGTGTCCAGTCTTATAATTTTGGTGGCCTTTTGCTGAACTTACTCCACTTCATTGATGTTATGAGGGGCCTAAAACTGGATGTATTTACTTCAGATATAGAATCATAGAATAGCTAGGGTTGGAAAGGACCTTAAGATCATCAAGTTCCAATCCCCCTGCCATGGGCAGGGACACCTCCCGCTAAACCATGCCGCCCAAGGCTCTGTCCAACCTGGCCTTGAACACCGCCAGGGATGGAGCATTCACAACATCCCTGGGCAGTCCACTCCAGTGCCTCACTACCGTAACAGTGAAGAACTTCTTCCTTATATCTGACCTGAACTTCCCCTGTTTAAGTTTGAACCCATTACCTCTTGTCCTATCACTACAGTGATATATATATATGATATAGATGATACACTAATGAAGAGTCCATCCCCAGCATCCCTATAGTCCCCCTTCAGATACTGTAAGGCTGCTCTGAGATCTCCACGCAGCCTTCTCTTCTGCAGGCTGAACAGCCCCAACTTTCTCAGCCTGTCTTCATATGGGAGGTGCTCCAG
>WYDI02016187.1:0-20086 GCA_009867235.2 Psittacus erithacus
AAGAAGTTCTTTACTGTAAGGGTGGTGAGGCACTGGAATGGGTTGCCCAAGAAAGTTGTGAATGCTTCATCCCTGGCAGTGTTCAAGGCAGTGTTGGACAGAGCCTTGGGTGACATAGTTTAGTGTGAGGTGTCCCTGCCCATGGCAGTGGGGTTGGAACTAGATGATCTTAAGGTCCTTTCCAACCTTTCATGATTCTATGATTCTAATTTACTGTTCAAGTTTACACATTAACAAGAACAACACTGTGCATGGTTTAATTGGTGGATGTCCTTCATAAAGTGCTGTCCTTAATCACACAGAGCATGACAGAGAATATAAATAATGTAGTGAAATTGCCCTGTTTTCTCTTGGATCACTTTTCTAGCTGCAGACATCAAAAAAGAAGAAAAACTGGGTTTTTTTTTTCCAAAGACTTTAATACTTCACTTTCTTCAAAGCTAGGTGAGGGGGGTCTTTTGCCTTATATGTGCATAGACATAGTGGTCTACACACATACTAAAGAACTATTAAGAAGTTTTTCACACTTCCATTTTAATAGTTTTTATTGCTGTTTTTATAATGGGTTCTGTTACAAACTCAGTTAAAAAAAAAAAAATATTATAGAGGAAAAATGCACTCTCTAATGGAGGAAATATAATGTAAGCAAAATGCTGGAAAATGCTGTTTAACCCATTTAGATTGCAATGATGAGAATATTCAAACAATGGGAATGATTAATTATACAGGAAAAAGATGCAGATCTAGTAGTGCCATTGATGGACAGACTGATCCAGAGTTAGAAAACCAGTGAAGCAAAGTCACATGAATTGTATGAAGAGTCATCCACAGTGATACAGGATGTGAAGATGCACTTGGATGATGTTACAGCCCTATAAGTGCCCTCCAGAAAGCACATGAAAGGCAAAGGGAAGTGATATATTCTCTAGCTATTTCTGTATTTCAGATAAAGCTAATGACCTTTCCAAAAACATGCTTGAACACCTTACTTCAAGAAGGAAAATATGCTTGACTGGTAAGGTTGTCCCAGAATGGGAAAGAAGAGTCCCAGAAGTGGAGTTCTGGAAGCATTACTCTGCTGGGCCCACACATATGATGAAGTACCATTTGCATTACTTCAGATATATCATTTCAGCTACCTGCACTGTTCAATATAACAGAACTTGGATGGTATTAAAAAACCATCTGTATTTCCAACATCCACAGATGTTGGCATTAAAATCCAAAAGTGGAAATATTCAGTTTGCTGTGAAGGAGTAGGTGGAAGCAAGCCCTGAATATTGCTGTGTTATAAATTGCCTGATTTCTCCAGTGAACAGACGTTTAACTGGTATTAACATTATTTCAGCTATTAAATTAAATCAGAATCATGATCCTACTTCTGATTCTCCAAGGATACACTCGACCTGTGCACTGCAGTAGTCTACTTTGGTCTTTCCATATAAGTGAAGAATAATGACCTTTACTGATTATCAGTGCTACCCACTAGCAGCAAAGGGAATCCAAAGCAAGGTCATATTATTAATGTGTTTTCAAAGGAAAACATCTGATTTTTTAAGGATTCTATAGTTTTCATGATATTTTGGACTGTGAGGACAGCAAATAAAACTGTTGACTTGAATATTAGAATACGTAGTATATCTATTGGCATTTCAAAGTCTTAAAGCACTAAAATTTTATTCTTGCATTACATTACAATTTATGTGCTACTAATATAAAATACAAAAAATTTTGTTCCGGTCTAAAAATGTATTTCACCCCTGCAAAGGAAGAAAAGAACAGTATCTGTTCTTTCTGAAAGATAAAATATATGATCGCTAAACTGACTTTCAATGGTTATTCCAGAGCATTGAACTGGGAGAGAAGTGATACAACTATAGAGAACTGGAATACAAATTCCTTTTTCTCAAAAAATCCTTTGTGATTTTTTTTTCTTTTTGTGTTGTTTTGCTTTTTATTTCTGGTAAAAAATAATTTACTATTTTATGTATATGGCTTTTTTATCATGCATGATTTACTTTTCACTTTTCTTCCATGGTATCATGTTTTGACAAATATATATCCAACTTTGAAACATGTATTACTTATACCTGTTACAAATACACTGGAGACTATCAGCTCCTGGAGGGAATTCTTCTTTCAATAAAAAGATAGCTCTTAAGCAAAATATGCAACCTTTTCCTACTTAGGGCACTCAAGGACATACCTTCATACACCTTGCAAAGTCTTATCTTGTTCTTGTAGAAAAAAAATATGTTCTTTGGATGTAGATTCACTGGATAAACTTTCAACCTAGTTCATATTATGTATATTCATGAACTGCTGCAAATACTTTCTAGGAAAGTATTTTTTTTTTCTTTTTTCAACAGCAGTGAAGTGGAACAACATGTTAATAATAAGAGATGGCACACCTTGCTTTATTGTGGTGGAAGCAGCAACAACAAATCATCTGCAGAATATAACAATCTCAAATTGCTCCTTTCAAAGTTAATATTTTTATAATTATTTCTAAGAAATAATTTTGAAGCTATTAACCTGCCATTTGACAGCATAACTTGAATATGCATTGCTGTATTTGATTCCTTATGTACAAAATCCTTATCAAATGCTCTTGATACTCCTGGGCAAAATCAGATTTACATAACATTCAGGAAAAAAAAAAAATCCACACTTCAAAATTTGATGCAAGCTTCACAGCCAGGGTTTGACATAATTGTTCATAGCTGCCCAAGAGAAAATGACATTCCATGTATAAGTTTTCAAGGACCCTCACAGTAGCTAAAAATATGATTTATACTTATATAAGAATAAATTAAAGTTACAGGCCCAAATACTGAGACATTGGGGTTTTTTGTGGAGGTTTCTTCTGTTTTCTTCTGTAAACACTTCTGTTACGGAACTGTCTACTTGTCACCACTGCTTACCCAGTCTACAGGGCAGATTTTGTCAATGGACAAGTGAATATTACCATTTAAATTTCAGCTTTCTGTCTTTAAATCAAAGATAACTGTATCACTTTTCACAGAGTGATATGTTTATAGTTGCCAATATAAAGAATCAGACTCAGATACTACTCTTTCAGTTTTGAATGTTAGCGTAATCTTTGATCTAAAGATGGCTTCCATGAAGATACTGAACATTGTGTTTTTCTCATTAGCATTTTCCTTTATTAATCTGAACAAAACTATTAAAAAATTTGCTCATGTGATACACAAAAATTGATTTTAACACATTGTCATGATATCAGGTATTCTTTATTTTCTTTTGTAATATACAGGGTCATTATAAATAATTATTTCCACAGAGTAATGGAGAATAAGCAATGTTGCAAAAATATTACGCCTAATGCTGAAGTCCTTTTATTCCAAAGTATATATTGCAAGAGAAAATTTGATACAAAATTAAAAAAAACAGAAAAAACAGTACACTATTTCTTAGAAAGGAAAAGGTTTATACACATACAAGGACACACAAACATATATATAATTATATATACACACACTTCTACACAGTAATTGATAGTATAATTTTTCTAGCCATTGGTCCCCAAACTTTTACTTGGCATGAATTCCAACTAATTTTTTTTTTTCATTGAATGTTCCATTTGATTACATAAAGCAAAATAAAGATGAATACCTTGTAGACTAATACCAACAATTTTGGTCATTATGATGACTCAAATAATATTTAAAAATCAAATAATTTTTTTTTCCAAGAGCATATTTACAGTTTCCAATAATATTTGAGTAGTTTGATTTAACTAACTGAATGCTAGTATCTGCATATCTGAATGCAAGTACGCAGTATACTGCATAATTTAGAAGTCAAATGATCAAAACAAACTGCTTTCTGTGACACATTCTATTTTGCACTGATATTAATAAGCAATATATTGTGGGTAATGTTATATCATATTTCCTCTTTGCTATTAGTTGATTGCACTGAAAGATCTGCTGTAACCTGAGGAAAAGCAGGTGGAAACCAAAAATGGAATTTAAGCATTAACCTTCTTTCTGACAGATGTCATTTTTTGTCAGAAAAACAGTACTTAGTCATTAATTTTCCCACTCATCAATGCAAAAAGGTGTAATTTTCATTAAGTATATGCCAAATGGAAAGATACCTGATTCAAATGTATTATATTATGCTTGAGCCTCTAGTGAATTTTCTGAATCGTTTCAGGTTCACTACTCAAAAACAAATGGTCATGAAAGATTCCCAAATGGTGCTTCAACCATGTAGATGACTTACACAGAAACAAATTAATTTGAATGATTTGCTTCAAAAGTCTAAGTACTGGTTATAATTGCTGAAAAAATTACATCATTTACTACTACAAGCTATCTGCAATACATTTTTTTAGTATCTTTCTAAATACTTGATTCTTTCCACATCACAAGGCTTATTGATGTGTTAGAAATCACAGAAGTGCCTGGGGACTGAGTCATGAAGGATTTAAAGCTTGTACCCCCAGAAAGGTGGCAGGATCAATAGCCCAGCTGAAGTGCATTTGCACCAATGCACACAGCATGGGCAACAAAGAGGAAGAGCTGGAAGCCGCTGTGGAGTGGGAAAATTATGATACCCTTGCAATTACGGAAACATAATGGGATGACTCATACAACTGGAATGCTGTGATGGATGGGTATAAACTCTTTAGAGAGGATAAGCAAGGAAGAGAGGGTTCTTCCAGGGGCTGCAGGGTGGATATCTGCTTCACATGGACCTTTATGGGCTGCATGGTGATAACCTGCGTCACTATGGGCTTCCCTATGGGCTGCCAGGGAATCCCTGCTTCAGCATCTGGAGCACCTCCTTCCTCTCTTTATTCACTGACCTTGGTGTCAGCAGTGCATTTGCTCTCACATTTTCTACCTCATCTCACGCAGCTGCTGTTGTACAACATTTTTTGTCCTTTTTTAAAAAAGTTATCACAGAAATGCTACCATCACTGATGGTCTCCGCTTTAGCCAGTAGTATGTCTGTCTTGCAGCCATCTGGAACTCACTCTGTCAGACATGGAAGCAGTTTCTGTGTCTTCTCAAGGAACCTACTCCTGCAGCCTGCCCTGCTACCAAAACTTGACATGCCCAATAAACTGATTTTACCAACCAAATAACCAAAGGGGACATATCATAGAATCACAGAATCAACTAGGTTGGAAAAGACCTTTAAGATCATCAAGTCCAAACTTTAGGACTGACAAGTCTACCACTAAACCATGTCACTAAGGGCTTCATCTACATGTTTATTGAACAGTTCCAGGGACACTGATTCTACCACTCCCCTGGAAAGTCTGTTCCAATACCTGATTACCCTCTCTGTGAAGAAACTTTTCCTAACATCCAATCTAAACCTTCCCTGGCACAGCTTAAGGGCATTGCATCTTGTCTTAACACTTGTTATTTGAGAGAAGAGACTGACCCTCACCTCACTGCAACCTCCATTCAGGTAATTGTAGAAAGTGATAAGGTCCCCCCTGATCCTTCTCTTCTCCAGACTAAACAACCTCAGTTCCCTCAGCCATTTGTCATTCAGACTTATTCTCCAGACCTTCCACCAGCTTTGCTGCCCTTCTCTGGACCCGCTCCAGCACCTCAATATCTCTCTTGCAGTGAGGAGCCTAGAACTGAACACAGGATTTGAGGTGCGGCCTCACTAGTGCCAAGTACAGGGGGATGATCACTTCCACAATCCTCCTGGCCACACTATTTCTGATACAAGCCATGAGGCCATTATCCTTCTTGGCTGCCTGGGCACTTTGATGGCTCATGTTTAGCAGCTGTCAATCAGCAGTCCAGGTCCAAAGCCTGTAGCATTGCATGGAGTTGTTGCGGCTCAAGTGCAGGACCTGGCACTTTGCCTTGTTGAAACCCATCAATCCAGCCTGTCCAGACCCCTCTGCAGAGCCTTCCTATCCTCCAGCAGATCAATATTCTCACCCAATTTGATGTCATCTGCAAGTTTACTGAGGGTGCACTCAATCCCCTTATCCAGACCACCAAAAAAGATGTTAAATGACACTGGCCCTAATACCAAGCCCTGAGGGACACCACTAGTGGCCAATCACCATCTAGATGTGAAACAATTTGCCACCACTGCCATCCAGCCAGTTTTCAGGCCAATGTAGAATGCACCTTTCTAGGCCTTGAGCAGCTAATTTCTCCACAAATGCTTTACTAAAGTCCAAATAGACAATGTCTACAGCCTTTTCCTTATCAACAAGGCAGGTCACATTATTGTAGAAGGAGATCAGGTTGGTCAAGAAGGACTTGCCTTTCATGAACCTGTGCTGACTGGTATTTTTAACTACATTATTGTCCTGGGTTCAGCAGTAGCAGTCATTTTTCTCCTTAGTAGCTGGTGCAGTGCTGTGTTTTTGACTCTCAGCCTGAGAACAGTGCTGATAACACCGATGTTTTTAGTTGTTGTTCAGTAACATTCAGTCCTGCTGAACCCAGGACAATTATGTAAAATATGATGTGACTTCAGAGTATCAGAACAGATATGAGCTATTACTTTTCTAACACCAATTCCTGAAATTACTGAGGTTTCATACAGTCTGCATAGGCATTATTAGCTGAAGGCTCTCAACAGTGATGATTTATAGAGGTGCTTTTCCTGGGTGCTTCTATTCAGCATAGTTATTTGTATAACTATTAATAGAGTTAAAGAAGGGTTTGGGTAAAAGGTTTTTTTAAAAAACAAATGCCAAAAGGCTCCACTGAGTATCTTCCTGCAAGAACACCTCTTGAGAATGTTTCCAGACTTTTCAATTATATACTGGACAGAAAGACTAAAGTATTTATCTGTTTAAAATCAAGCTGTATCAAAGAGCAACTTATATATATTAAAAGACTTATTTTAGAGGCATAAGGTTTCCCTATCTGAAAGCTGATTTTTTTGTTATACGTGCTTTGTACAAACTTAGGCAAATGAAGATCTCTGTAGAAAGAGAGGAAATGTGATATCTGTAAAAACATTACTATGATGTCATCCATGATTACTAGTATAGTAATATTCAGTCATATATGCTAGCATAGCATATTCATAGATGGGTAATGGTAGCAGAATATCAAACTGTAGCAAACCCTAGGAGAAAATACAGCAGCCTGCCAAGTAGCCATTTCTAGACTGAAAAAAGGAAGTGGAGATCTGGGAGATGCTGAAATTTTAGTTCATGCATGAAACAGACAGTGATCTAAAAAGATAAAAATGAACTTCCAGAAAGTCTATTTTACCTATGTCCAAGATGTAACAATTATAATATGACGCAGGAAGTAATTACTTGTTTGCTTTGTAATGCCCGTGAGTTTGATTCAAGTGCAGGCCGTGATTGTGTGAACGCCTGTGCAAGCGTGAGGGGTGTCTTCACACTGAACTTACCAGAAAGCTTGAACAGCAAAGAAATACAGCTATATTAGAGTGGTACTTTGTTTAGACTAGTCAGCCTTTTTAAAAAGACATAATTTTAATGTAGGACAAATGCTAGGCAGAATGTGTCTTTGTTGATTTTAGCACTTGAGGTGATATAATATATGGGCAGGACATATCCTTATACCACACAGACATGTTCTAAGAGGCAAAATTCTATATCTGAATATCTACACACTTTTGTAGGAAGTACTAAGAAAAATTAAAGCAGACACCTAAAACATTTTGTCAGATTGCATTTCTTTATTTTAAGTACCTTTCATTATGCTTTTAATACTATGCAAGAGTTAGCCACTGTCAGAGAACCAGCTTCACCTACATGGAAGCTAGTGACAGGTGCAAAACTGAACTGCATGCTATTGGTGCTACTATTTAGCATGTTTAGACAATATGTAATCAATCATTTGCACTGGTGTTACCCAGACAGAACAAAGATAAGATGCAAACTAGGTAATGAGAATTTTCATTAGTCAGAAGTTTGGCCACATTTCCACCTAGAATTATAAATTTCCTAGGTGAAAGAAGTAATCCTGTTTTCAAAATATTAATTTCTAATACTTTCATATGAATTCATCTTTTTGTGAAGGGAAATTAATAGCTGTAGAAAGTAGCAAATGTGAGTTCTGATAGAAGTATCTAGTAACAAAGATCAATACAGTTCATAATTAAGGAATCCTGTGGTCTAAGATCATATTTAGTCTACAATAAAATACTAACCTCCTGCATTTACTTTTAGAACTGTAACTTAAAATTGAAGACATTTTCCACAGGTAAATGTTCCACTAAAATAAAAATCAAAAACAAACAATGCCAGTCCCCTTCCTTTCAGATGCTTAAAATAAGCTTGTATTAAAACCACAGGGAAAAAAAGTGAAAGATTGTTTTTCGAAGGAGGGGCTTTTATTTGGTTGTTATTTTTCTAAAACCTATGAATAATTAAATAAAACTCACTCCTTTTTGTGCACCTATAACCCCCTTTAAAAAGACATGAGTAGGAAAAAAAGCTATGCCAGAAAGAAATATGAGCAAGAATTAAGGAACTGTTCTGACCTCAAAACTTTGTGGAGGGAAAAAAAAATTTTAACAAAACTGGCTGTGCAAGCTTTCTCTTCTCTCTGCCCTCCCCTGAATAGATCTGTCCACTTAATATTTTAAAGACTTACTATAAGTGATGGGTCACTGCTTTTACTAGGTATTCTGCCAATTTGAAGGCACATGCTTTCAGTCAGTCAGTCTCCCTAATGAACTCTACAGCCTTTTCAGTGGTTCATCACTAACTTAGCCATATGTTACCAAGGAGTGAAAAATCTCAAAGTGGCTAATTTTTCAGTCTGATCACTATTTGAAAAGAAAACAAAACCAAACAAACAAGCAAAAAAAAAAAAAAAAAACCCAAAAGACAAACAAACAAAAAAAAACAATGAAAAAAAACCCCACTGAACCTCTTTTTCTTTCTCCCCTTTTTTGTATAGCAGGGACAAAAACTGAACACAGTATTCCTGGTGTGGCTTGACAAGTGCTGAGTAGAGTGCAAAAAAGCGGAGTATTTGCAAAAAAATAAAATAGCTTCTATGCCTATCTACAAGAAAATAAAATTGCATAAGAAAGATAACACCCATGTGTGGAACTTTCTTTCACTGAAAATCCTCAGTTCGTTTTCAGAATAGTGTAACAAGAACTTACGTAATGTAACGTACTAGTTATTTCAAGCATGAATTTTATTGATTGATAAGATTCTTTTCTTCATTAAAAACCTTTTCATAGTATTATTTTTATTCAGAAATATTTCACTTCAGTGCTTCAAAACACTAAAACTGCAAAAAAATTCTATAGGCAAATACCATTCAATCATAACAGTATTGTGTCCTGATCAGGGTGGTGAAGGCTGTGGAGCCCTTGTGTAATATTAAAATGGCCTGAATGCTTTTGTACTGTTCCTTGGTAATGGAAATTGACATCTGCTCAATGATGTTAGTGCGAGTCATATGAATTGGGAAAAATTATTTGCCTTACAAGTGGAGGTTAGAAAAAAAAGTTCTCCAAAAAGTATATCTAATATCAAAGTAATATACCTGAATAACAGAATTATAAGATTTTTGTCTTTATGTGAAAGCTGAAGATAATAACAGTAACTGTATGTGGCACTTGGTTAAATCTTGTACAATTGCCAGCATTACATAATGATTTTTTATATACCTTGTCATCTTAAAATTCAGTACTTGGACAGTTTTCAATAGCTTAATCATTTTCTCAATGTCTGTTTGCACTGTGACCACTTTGTATCATTTTAAATTAAAATGTTTCTGACTGATGCATGTTCCCTGTGCAAAAGCATTGACAGATAATCCATTCAACCAGTGGGAATATGCAGAATACTTTCATTGTTAAATGCATCTTCAAAGTTCTTGTCACTTAAAAATGTGCCAAAGCAGTCAATTTCTTTTTTTCAATAGGGTATTTTGTTGGTATCTTAGTTTATCTTCTGTAGCACTGAAACTTCTTCATACTCTAGCACACTTTCTTCTGCAGAATTATAACAGAGATAAATAGTGATTATTTACTTTCATTTTTGTTTCATTGCAAATATCAACTCATACTCTCAGCATGAACACTTAAACTTATCCTAGCATGGTAATTTAAAATTAATTAAACATTGCATGTATTTTACTGATGAACTATCTCTGATATATATTTTGAAGTTGTGCTTTTATATTTATATATAAACAGTCCTGACTGTTGAAGACAGTGAAAATTTTAGTGGTGATCTTAACTAAGTCAGAGCTTCTTTGATTTGGTGAAGCTCCAGCACTCAAGGATTGATTAAGAACTGTAAAAATTATTCACAGTGCAGATGTTCAGTCAAACCTGTAACTTCAAAACATATACACATGCACCTAACAAGAGCTAGGTATTTCACACAAATATTTTCAGTACCTATTTCTGGATGCTTCTCTTTCTGAAGGAGTACAGAGTTCCTCAAGTCATTTCCATTCCAAAACAAGACTGGTTGTTTAAGATGTCAGGAAATATAGAATCATAGAATAGTTAGGGTTGGAAAGGACATTAAGATCATCTAGTTCCAACCCCACTGCCATGGGCAGGAACACCTCACACTAAACCATGTCACCCGAGGCTCTGTCCAACCTGGCCTTGAACACTGCCAGGGATGAAGCATTCACAATTTCCCTGGGCAACCCATTCCAGTGCCTTACCACCATTGCAGTAAAGAACTTCTTCTTCCTTATATCCAATCTAAACTTCCCCTGTTTAAGTTTTAACCCATTACCACTGGTCCTATCACTACAGTCCCTACTGAAGAGTCCCTCCCCAGCATCCCTATAGGCCCCCTTCAGATACCAGAAGGCTGCTATGAGGTCTCCACGCAGCCTTCTCTTCTCCAGGCTCAACAGCTCCAACTTTCTCAGCCTATTTTCATACGGGAGGTGCTCCAGTCCCCTGATCATCCTCGTGACCCTCCTCTGGACTTGTTCCAACAGTTCCATGTCCTTTTTATGTTGAGGACACCAGAACTGCACACAATACTCCAAGTGAGGTCTCACGAGAGCAGAGTAGAGGGGCAGGATCACCATGTCGACCTGCTGGTCACATTCGTTCTGAGGCAGCCCAGGATATGGTTGGCTTTCTAGGCTGCGAGTGCACACTGCCAGCTCATGTTCATTTTCTCATCGACCAACACCCCCAACTCCTTCTCTGCAGGGCTGCTCTGAATCTCTTCTCTGCCTAACCTGTAGCTGTGACTGAGATTGCTCTGACCCAGGTGTAGGTCCTTGCACTTGGCATGGTAAAACTTCATGAGGTTATCAGCAGCCCACCTCACAGGCATGTCAAGGTCCCTCTGGATGACATTCCTTCTCTCAACAGTTTGATGTCATCAGCAAACTCCTGAGGGTGCACTCAATCCCACTGTCCATGTCACCGACAAAGATGCTGAACAAGACTGGTCCCAACACTGATCCTTGAGGGACACCATTCGCTACTCATCTCCAGCTGGACATTGAGCCATTGACCACAACTCTTTGTATGCTGCCATTCAGCCAGCTCTTTATTCACTGAGTGGACCACCTGTCAAATTGATGTCTCTCCAATTAAGAGACAAGGATCTAACGTGGGACAGTGTCTCAATGTTTGCTCAAGTCCGGGCAGATGATGCCAACAGCTTTACCCCTGTCCATCAGTTCCATAAGCCCATCATAGAAGGCCACCAAATTGGTCAGGCAGGATTTCCCCTTAGTGAAGCCATGCTGGCTGCTACCAAGCACGTTGTTGTTTTTCATGTGCCTTAGCATGCCATCCAAGAGAATTTGCTCCAAGATTTTGCCAGGCACAGAGCTGAGACTGACTGGTCTGTAATTCCCCAGGTCATCCGTTTTCCCCTTCTTGAAAATGGGGGTTATATTACCCTTTTTCCAGTCATCGGGAACTTCACCTGACTGCCATGATTTTTCAAATATGATGAGCAGTGTTTTAGCAACTTCATTTGCCAGCTCTTTCAGGACCCATGGATGGATTTCATAAGGTCCCATGGACTTGTTCACATTCAGGTTCTTCAGACGGTCTCGAGCAACATCTCCTACAGTGGGCCCAAGGTCTTCATTCTCACAGTCCCTGCTTCTGGCTTCCAAGACATGAGTGGTGTGGTCAGAGCATTTGCCAGTGAAGTCTGAGGCAAAGAAGTCATTAACAGCCTCAGCCTTGTCCAAATCCAGGGTAGTCAGTTCTCCTGATAGCTTCCAGTGAGGGCCTACGTTGTCCCTAATATGTCTTTTATTTGGAATGTACCTATAGACTCCCTTCCTGTTATCTTTAACAGCCCTAGTCAAGTTTAATTCTAAGTGGGCCTTAGCTTTCCTAACCTGGTCTCTAGCTTCCCGGACAACATCCCTGTATGAGTGGTGTCCCTCAGGGACTGGTGTTGGGACTGGTCTTGCTCAGCATCTGTGTCGGTGACATAGACAGTGGGATTGATTGCACCCTCAGCAAGTTTGCCGATGACACCAAGCTGTTTGGCTCAGTTGATATGCTGGAGGGAAGGATGCCTACAAGGATGCTGGGGAGGGACTCTTCAGTAGGGACTATATGTGATAGGACATGGGGTAGCAGGTTAAAACTTTCACAAGGGAAGTTTAGATTGGATATAAGGAAGAAGTTCCTTACTGTAAGGGTGGTGAGGCACTGGAATTGATTGCCCAAGGAAATTGTGAATGCTGCATCCCTGGCGGTGTTCAAGGCCAGCCTGGACAGAGCCTTGGGTGACATGGTTTAGTGTGAGGTGTCCCTGCCCATGGCAGTGGGGTTGGAACTAGATGATCTTAATGTCCTTTCCAACCCTAACTATTCTATGATTCTATGCGTCTATCTCACAATGAATACATACAGTCAGTTCAAGACAAAGGCAGGGCATCTATCTAAAATATACTGTGTAAACACATAATGTGTATGACAGTGGTTAGAAGATTCACCTACTTAAGCATTTCATTTTCCCTGCATGACACACTTTAGAAGTTATCACTGAGTTTCCCAAATGCAAGTATTAAGTAATATAGAATATCATTGTCGAATTTCTGTTTATTTTTTATTTGTAAAAATTGTTTTGATTTCTTTTTTTAATATTTTTTACCCTAAAAGTAACAATAAAACCCTCAACCTTGTTTTTTATATCTAAACTATATTTAGAATCCACAAAACTCTTTGTTTTCATCTCTGCTGTGTTTTTTTTCCTCACATTTTCATATAGAATAGCCTTGTAAATTTGGCCTTTATACAAACCCTTTCATCACTATTTTAATTTTAACCCACATTGCTCAGGGCAAAAAGTCACTGTAATCTGAGAGCATTTCAAGGCTCCAGGAGATGAATTTTTTGTTCTTTTTAGAACCAGGAGTTATTTTCTGAATCCTCACTACACATCAATTTGGTAGGTTCACCTTTCACTCTTATGCCCCATTTTGGCTAGGTGAGTCGGTGGATAAAGATTTTAGACAGTTTGAACTCCCATTGTCAGTGACATTCATGCTTTTAGTATAAACAAAAGCCTTTAATGCCAATCTAGCATAAATCATTAATAACTTAAATGCTGCCAAAAATACACGTAGTACTATGGACTATCTCTAAAAAATCAGTCACTAATTTCTTTCACAGAAAAGGATGCAACTCACTGTAGTTAAGCATATAAATGTATTCTTCTCTCTCTCTCGCTCTCTCTTTCTCCAGTTTCCTTGGTAACCGATCAAAACTAATCGAGGCTCACAGAACGTCATGTTCAGATACAGAACAATATACAAAAGGTTCAATTTGTAGTTCAAAACGAAAGGCAAATTACAGTGTATTAAAATCATTCTTAAAAGTACATGTTTAAAATTTAAAAGTTTAGGTAAAAAATTTAGTGTTTTATAGGTTATATGCACAGACACAGCTCTTACAGAAACCTTACAGATTAAATGTAGAATGTTTGGGACTTTAAACAGACATTTTTAGAGTATGGTGAAGAATTTAAGAGCAGATAAATTGCTCTGTATCAAATTATTTCAAAGTCATCTCTATTTCCTGAGTGATTTAACTCATTCTACAAAGTGTGAGGATTTGTCTAGAAGTAGTACAATAGACATTCTGGATTCTGCATGATTGTTGGACAGAGAACACTTTGACAGACAAATAAGTTTGGAATTAAAACCAAACTGAAATAACAAAATGCCGCCGTAAAACAAATCTCACTGAAACCTTGTCCTATACTTTCAGATAGAAAACGAAAAAAATACTGCATTCTGTGAATCTTCTTCTCAATCTGTGAATTTTACTGGAATCGACACAGGTACAACAAAATTCATTCAGCTGGACATCATTCAGCTGAACATCATTCAGCTGCCAGGTGAAGGTCTAGCTGTGAGCTTGAAAAATAGGTGAAAGGACATTTAGATAGGCCAAATATGCAAACTGTGACTGACTTGGTAAGGATGTATCAGTTCACATATATGAAAGGTAACACTGCTGCCAAAGATTGAATTCTCTCTTCAAACTCTTTTCTATACTTATATAGCCTTTCACAGAACTCACTGCAGCTCAACAGTGAATTAAGTAGGGACACTGATTTGCCTGAGAGGGTCCTTTTTCTAAGTTCTGTTCAGGTCGATATCTTTTCTGTAAGTTAGGTCAAATGCTTGGGCTGCCACAATAAAAAAGGGAGAAATTGAAGTAAAAAAAAAAATAAAAAAAAATGGAGAGGAACAACTTCTGGCAGGTCTTGCTTAAATGGACTTAATATAAAAGCACATGGTTTTGCTATTTTAGTGATGAATATCAATAAAGATATATAATCATTGTAACAAATGAAGTTATTTTCAATGTGGCAGAGATATGTTTTGTCATATTGTCCCTGTGTCTTAAATCATCTAATGTAATCAGTAAGTTATACACATTTCTAGACATTTAAACATTTTATATTTTCACTGCAATATTGAGAAGTCAGTATTCTACAAGGATTTACAAGCACTATTTTTCTTAAAAGTAGTCTCAAGTAAAAAATGTTTATCTACTTACAGTTTTATTGAGGCCAAGTTTACTCACTGCTCTGTTCCTAGTCTGGAATATCAACCAGGGGAGATTACCTTTCTCTTGCTTATCATCACCTGTTGTAAGCAAGGAAGTTTTTGGTGACTGAAATAAAAGTTTTATTGACATTAAGTGTTTAAATGAATATTTTGTATCTTGAGTGTAGCAGCTTTTTAAGATGTCATGAAGGAGGTCGATGCAAGTCTGACCCAGGTCATAGATTTTAAGGCAAGTAAAGACCAAAAAACAAGATGGGCATTTCTTCTCAATTAATGAGCACCTATTTAATCCAAACTGCTCTTTAGGGCCATTAAGCCCATTTGATCATTGATCCCTAAGAACTAGCCTGCTGTACTGTAACCTTTATAAACAAATAAAAATTTGTGTTCTGTTTCAACTAGTATCTGCAAAGCAGACAATGCATATGCACAAATTTAATGATCTGACTCATCTCAGGTCTTCTTCTCAGTTTAGCATGTTGGACAATGAAATATGAATACAGTCTTGCAACCAGTAATAGGTGAAAAGAAGAAATATACTATTGATGAAGTCTAGGGCCACAAAAATGACCAGAGAGATGGAACACCTCTCCAGCGAGGAAAGGCTGAGAGAGTTGGAGTTGCTCAGCCTGGAGGAGAGAAGACTGTAGGAAGACCTTATTGTGGACATTCAATACTTAAAAAGGGCCTATAAGAAAGATAATGAGACACTTTTTAGCAATGTTTGTTGTGATAGGACAAAGGGTAATGGTTTTAAACTAAAAGAGAGGAGATTCAGGCTGGATGTGATGAAGAAATTTTTGCAGCGACGGTGGTAAAACACTGTCGCAGGTTGCCCAGAGAGGTGCTGGATGCACTATCCCTGGAGATATTCAAGGCCAGGCTGGATGTGCTTCTGAGTGACTTGATCTAGTTGAAGATGTCACATTTCTCATTGCAAGGGAGTGGGGATGGATTAGATGACCTATGAAGGTCTCTTCCAACCCAAACTATTCTACGATTCTATGATTCTAATTCAGGTAAAGCAAAATCCAGGTTTGCTTAACATGTGTTTTTTGGAGATGCCTGCTGTGGTCATGGATGAAATAGAATAATTTTTCTTTCAGGCAAGAAAATTAGATCTTGGCTTTACTTCTGCTTTTTACAGATTAGACATGTTGACTGCCCTGAAATATTCTGAAGTATGCCAGCCGTGCTCCTTATGCATCTGACATCACTTTTCACTTCATTAGTAAACACGTTTCATGCATGCCACTTAAAAAGCCACAACAACAACAACAACAAAAACACCCCAAAAATCTAGAGTGAAGCTTCTTGCCTAAATTATACTGATTTTAGTTGCTCACTGGAGGAAAACTTCACTACTAAATGTTGTCTGAATGTCTGAACACATCCTACACATCTACTATGCTGTTCTAGGAGACTGGCTGGCTATCCTACTTGTGTAATAATCTGTGTCCATCAACAGCATATAAGTTTTTTTGTGAATTTGTGGAGCTAATCTGCAGTCCTGATTCTGATAGCCAAAAATGAGACACTTTTATGCAGTGCAGCAGTTTGTTATTTACTAACTCAGAGGACAATTGGTTTTCTTCTTCCCTTATAATGAATCCATTTTTTGACATGTTTAACTTTCTGAAATCAGCTGTAAAATTATTAGTGAAATTATGACTACTGCATAATAAATCCACAAGTGATAGGTTTGGCAAATAAATAAATGAATACAGCAGTGACAAAACTTTTCAGTATTAGCCTCTACTGAGAGTGTGAAAACAGGAATGAAAAATGGAAGCATTACATATATGCTTTGCAGATGCTTGTAATTGTCATCTTAGGAAACTACATAGAAAACATTAAGTAGCCCAGGGAAGAAATCATTATAATAGTGAAATAAAGAAAGATTATTTCAAGGAGGATAATAAAAAGGTTAAATAAAAGTTGTCAGAGCACTGAAAAAAGGAAGTAGTGGAAAAAACATATATCAAAAACTATCAACAATGAAGATTATTATACTGAATATTGGAGAGGGGAGTATGTACTTCATTTGAAAGACTTGAGAGACCAACCTCACCTGTGGAAATGCCCTTTCCATTAGACTAGGTAAGACTGTGGAAACACCTTTCATTTTCTCCCAAGTATACTTCACAGGGCAAGGAAAAAAAGACAGATTGAAGGATATCACCTCAAGTTTAGAGTGTTCACAAAGGATGAGTGAAGGTTCTGATTCCCATATCTCTCTCTAAACTACTTCTATTTTTTTATGGCTCTCAAGTCTTCTTCTCTCTTTATTCCAGCCCCTCAAAATAAGTGCTCTCAAGTATTCCTCAATAAAAGATTAGAAAAGTGAGGAGATCATTGCTGTATGCTTGTTTTCAGGGAAAATTTATAGGCACTCTATTGTCATTTCTTAGGCAACTCATCAGAATATATATCTGAATGGTTTGCATAGTGGAGATATTATGTTGTGCTATTTTTAACAGGGTTACTTATATCTTTTAATTGTAATTGTGTTAATATGTATGCTGTTTTCAGTTTGGGATTTATTATCAATGCAGTTTTTTTCAGTTATATTTCAAGATCATGGAATGAAAATGTTTTAAACCCACACTAGCAGTGCATGTATTTTTTTTCATAATTCAAGAAGGCTGTGTTGACTGGGAACTTATGTCCACTCATTGCAATGAGATAGCCTACACTCAGAAAGGAAAACTATTTGAACATTCCTTCATCAAGCTAGTGTACCTACTGACCATATCTAGGGCAATTAATCTGGCAATTTGCAGTATGACTATAGGGCCAGATCTGCTGTACAGACACCTAAATAGATTTGTATCTGCTCTTCAGCTGGCTCCAGAAAAAGGGTGATTAAAGACTTTTTTCTTTAAGAACAATTCCAACCTTTTGTACACATATATATAAAAAAAATATGACTTTCATTTTTTCTTGTAAGCATATAAATAATTCTGACACACTCTGGGTTCTGTCCTTCATAACACTTGCTAAAAGCCAGTAATATCTAATTATGTGAAAAATCATAACTACATGTTCTTATTTTTAAGACAAACAGAAAAAAATATTAGTAGCCTGTAGGTGTCATATGGTAAACAGATATATAGGTATTTGGGTTTTTTTGTTTGGGTTTGTTTGTTTGTTTGGGGTTTTTTTGATTTTTTTTGTTTGTTTGGGGTGAGCATTTGTGGTTGGGAAGGTTGGTTTTTTGTGTGCGTGTGCGAGCTTTTAAGACCTGCTCAAGAATTTGGTTTTGCACAGTTAGGGTCTTAAATAACAATGCGCTACCCCATCATTCTTTCTTTGAAACCAAATGCAGCTGTGTTTTCTAAAAAGAAAAATATGTTATTTAATTTCATTTATATGTGTGTGTGTATATGTAAAAATATTTGTAACATTTCCATTCTTTACCTATGTCGTGACTGACACAAGGAAAAAAGCTTTTGTTTGTCAAGGGCTCCTGCAGCTTATGCCTCACCTGAGATACTAATTCTTTTTTTTTTTTTTTTTTTTGACCTGATTATCATTTCTATGGCAACCAATTGTAATATCAAAATAGAGCATTTTGCCTTCAAGTAGGGAATAGCAGCAGAAAGTGATTAATTCTTAAAGTGCAAGGCTATTCTGAAAACTCTCTACCAAAATAGCATTGTCGCATTCAATAGGGGTTTTTCCACCCCCCATAATTTCTCAATCAAATTCATTCAGTTTGCAATTGAAATGCTTTTCTGACTGCTAGCCCTTTAAATTAGGATTGGGATTTGGAAGCTTATTTCTCTTCTATCTGACTCATGGATCACCAATAATAAAGATTTTTGCAGGTCAAGTATTGCCTTCAGATTCACTTGTGCAACTCTATTACTTTCAGTCATGTTGCAGAAATGCCACTGAAGGTAAAACATCAAAAATAGTGGAACTGAAAAATAATCCTACAATTTGAACTTCTAGTTAACAATTGCATTTATTATGTTCAGACCAGAAAATTATGCAGTGCGCTCCCCCAGATTCACATTGTTTCTGTCCGCCTAAAATTACTCTCTGCTTATAAGACCTCCCAGTTAACAAGTTCAACTCTACACAAGTAGGAAGCCCAAGCAGCAGTTTGTTTGCAAAAAATCAATTTTGAGATGAAGCTCTGGTTTTGAGTTATGTATTGTAATTTTAAAAAACTTATGTCTTTTCCTGCTTGGCATATGTTCCCTTTTAAAATAAAAGGTTCCCATTGTCATATGTCCTCATGAGCCTCAAGTCCTAGGCAAGACTTGCCCAGGAGCCCTCAGATCAGCTGACTCGAGCAGGGACTCATAGAGGCAGAGCCAGGAGGGGCAGCAGCAGGTTTAAAGGGGTCATCATCGACCCTTACCCTTCAATTGCTGAGGTGAGTAGTTGGAGAGAGAATGCTTTCAACATCTGAGGAGGAAGAAGCTCAGCGTCCAGGAGCCTCAATTCAGAGTGAGAAGAGCCACCAAGGGAGCCTCAAGTCTCTACAGGACTTGCCCAGAAGCTGGCAGCTCAGCTGACATAAGCAGCTGACTCACAGGGGGCAAAACCAGGAGGGAGGGCGATTCAAGCATCGACTGTAGCTCATGGAGGAAAGAAGGAGGCTGTTAATCCAGGATGCTGGGAACTAGTAACAAAAAAAAAAACAAAAAAAACAAAAAAAACCAACAATAAAAAAAGGAGGAAGAGGGCAATTAAAAGAAAGGGGCTTCCTCCTAAATCTGATGTCCTCACCCAGAACTGCTTCGCAGTTTTGCAAGGAGCTAACGAGGAAACACACACCTTGAAAAATGAACAACCGGCTGATGCACTGGTAAAGAAGATGACTACTGGTGCTGCCAGGAAAAAGTGGCGGGTCAAATTAGTAGGGTATCTACCTTGAAAGCATCCTGAGTTTTTCTCCTTCTTAGTAGCTGGTGTAGTGCTGTGTTTTTGACTTTCAGCCTGGGAGCAGTGCTGATAACACCGATGTTTTTAGTTGCTGCTCAGTAACGCTTACTTTGACCAAGGACTTTCTGAGTCTCATGCTCTGCCAGGGAGGAGGGGAAGTCAGGAGGAAGCAGAGACAGGACACCTGA
>WYDI02016192.1:0-25976 GCA_009867235.2 Psittacus erithacus
CTTTTTGTTCCATATAAAAATATATTATTTTTCCTTGAATGAGCCTTTAACGCTGGTATGCCCTTACTCTCAGTCACTTGGACTGAAAGTTTTAATAAGGAGGTAACCTTGGTTTAAACTCATGATATGTATTTGCATGCTTACATGAACTATACTGCAACAGGAGCTGGCACAGCTGCTAGAAGCAACACCATTGATTAAACTATACTAAAGGACAACATATTTTGCTAATATTAACTTACAAATGGCGAAATTATAGCCCCTCTTTCAGTCCTCATACATAAATTTCCATTTCTGGTTTGTTCTGCATTCCGGAAATCTTATTAAATCAAGGCAACATTTTCAAATAAAAGTATTGATAAAACCAGTCCAATATCAGAAAAAAATATATTAGGAGTCCAGTCCTTAAGGTTTTATAAGTCTCTTATTAGGCACAGGATAATAGCATGGCAATCTCTGTTCTTAAAATATTAGTTCTATGTTGTAATCTGACTCCACCTGCTGAGTTTCACTGCAGGGAATTTCACATCATTGGCTTTTCCCAGATAATTACCACCATTAAGCATTCTGCACCCACTTGTTATATGAGCAATACACTGTTAACTTTGGAGGTACCAACACCCAATACAGAAACTACGCACACTTGGAAAGTATCAGAAATAATGGGAATCATAGATGGGTCCAGTAGCTGCACATTTCACCAGCTGGCAACCAAAGGGCTTCTCAAGAGAAGACCTTTTATATTTGTGATTGGCTGTCCTCTCCGCCATGCATGGGCAGATTACAGCACATGTACGGAAGGAGCAAGGTTAGCTGGCCAGTCAAGCCTTTGGCATAGAACAGGTAGGTGTCCTAGTTTGTAGTGGGCTTAAATTAGAGTTTTAGAGAACAGTAAATGCCCTGCTAACATTTTATTCTTAGTAAAAAACATATGAAGGAATTTGGCTCTCAGCAAGGAATGCACCACCAAGTAAAAATGGCAGTCCTAAAATTATCTTTTCTTGAGAAAAATCTAAGACATGCATTACCATCATCTTTTTTAAAGAGTAGTACTGATTAAAGGGAAAGCCAAACAAACCCCAGTGTACAGAAACTTGTAGAAGAAACTTCAATATAACCTCAAATTTCTATGGAAAAAAAAAAATTCCACCTAAAACACCTTGGATATGACAGGTATTTGTAAATCATATCTATGTGCAGAGAGCCAGATTTTGAGTATCCTACAAATTTCCATCTTTTTGTACCTTTCCCAGTAAAAAAATCATCAAAGTCCAGGATAAAGACGACACCCAGTTTTCTTACAACTCTGTGACTGGAACTCAGAATCTGGGGATGAATGCTATGGCATTTTTCAGCCACCAAAGCTTCAGCAACAGAAATTAGAAGAAGGCCAGAGATATTACAAAACCAAGAATAGTACAGCCATGAAAATTTCTAAAATGCGTGTAAAGGTTCTGAAGGACACTTACCTTCCCAAGACTTCCCAGCCCCATGTAATCCTCTCTTATGTCTGCAGAATGTGGTGCCTCAAGTGTGATTCATACAATTCATTGTATTTCACTTTATCCCAAATGGAACATATACTGTGTGTTTACAGTGGGTTTTAAGTCTCCAGGACTTTATTAGCTACTTCTCTGCCCCTCTAGCTGCCCTTCAACATGAATTTGGGTGTTAAAATTTTGCTCCTTATTACTAACAGCCTTAGAATAAACTAGCAAACTGAATAAACCTTTGCATGTATCATGCAACAATAAAGACAGCAAGTCACTAGTCAGAGAGGCTAGTCAGGCTTATAGAAATAACTAGTAAGGGGGAAAAAATGTCATGGTGTGGTGCATTTCCCACAATGGAGACAGTGTGAATCAGTGCAGTTCATAAAATGTACTGTTGCAAAAATATAGGAAGTGAAGTTTAGGACATTTGGGAATTGGAAAGTGGCAACTAGAAAATGAAAATGTAAAAAAATAGATGAGAGGAAGAGTTTATCAGGGTTTTTGCCTAAGCCAAGGCAACCATATGCTACACCAGCTAAAAAATCAAAGTGATTTTCAGTGTCAGCCTCAGGCAGTGGGAGGTCTAGGAATCTCTATAGGTGCAACTAAATGGTTGATGATAGGGAACAGTAGTTTTAGATCCTCTGAGAAATCTGTGCTTACATAAGGTAGCAAAAGAATAGATAAGAGAGAGTAAGAGAGTGGAGAGACCTACACTAGAGAAGGCACAATTTCCTGGCACATTGCAGGCAACAGAAGGCATTTCTGGATATTTTTGCTGCGAGTAAACCAAAAGCAAAATTTTATCATCTTTAGTAACCACTAATTGGAGTTTAGGCCTCCATTTAGGGCACTATTTCCTTGCCTTGACTTCTTGGATTAATTTTCATCCATCTTTGATTTTTCTTAGAGAGGAAGATAAAAACTCTCTTGAATAAATCTTCTATAGACAGTGAATGTGACTGAATAAAGTGAAAATCAAGAGGATACATTTTTGCCATGGCATCTACTGATGTTTTTCTAAAGGAGAATAAACAGAAAAGCATTTCTTTTAAAACATGTGCATGACACCACATACTTGGTTGCATCTCATTTAAACAATTCAACCTGCAGTTAATGTAAAAGCCACAATGCATGGCACACCTTGAAGAGAGTTTCCCATGAAATAAAACTACTGTTAGCATTTTATCTGCTACTGCACACACATATTTAAGAAATAAGACAGGAAGATGGAGGGAAAGCAACAGATTGAGAGAATGATTGCAGGTACCATGTTCCACTGCATAAATAGCATTCTTCATTATTATTTTGCCCATTTGTCTCTGATCAAGCCTTTAAAACAATTTCAGAATGAAACATACATTCACTGTTGGGAAAACTATATTCTGAACTTGCCACAGAAACAGACTTGAAAATATAACAAATGTTTGCCATCTATAAATAATATAACTGTAAGTAATATTACTAGGCATCTCTACAGGGGCAACAACAGTAGTGTACCTAAATAGTGAATTTATAGATGGACCTCTGTGGGTGACTATAATGAACTCTTCTCTATACTTGTACAAGATTAACAAGATCATCTCTATATGTCTACTCATATCACATTTTATCACATTCTACCACTCTTTATCACAAAATTGAAAATACTACCTCATTAATTCCATATAGCAACTTTTGTAGGTAGCTAGTTGCCTCCTGGATTATCTTTCAAAACATCACCATGTGAGCAGCATAGCTGAAAGGGCAACAGGATCCCTTTTCACATTTCAGATCCAGAAAACTTCCAAAACTGTTAGCAACTACAGGGAGCATTAAATGACTGATACTGGCTTGTGAAGTACTGGGAAAAGACAGCTTAGGAGAGAAAATGGCAATAAACTGAAGCTAGCACTGGGAAGTTAAAGACCTTCCAGCCAAGAATGAATTAATTTCTAGTGCCCGCAGGGAAGCCCAACATGCCATCTGGCAGTAGGATACAAGCAGTGTGCTTGTGTTGCAAACACACTGCTCAGGACCACTACAGAATCAGCCATCAGGCAGAGACCCAAAGGGCCCATTTAGTCTATTCTCCTGCTCCAAAGCAGGATCAGTGCTCTTTATGACTCTCTTGGCAAATGGCTATCATGTTGTGAAAGTTCTTCAAACAAAAACCTATTCCAGCACTTCAGTATCCTTACTAGAGTCCACCTTTCCTTGGACATAAAATGGTTCTCTCTGCTGTACAACAGCTTCTTGAAAACTTCCCATGCTTCCAGTCAGTCTTCTCTTTCATCCTTTTTTTTTTTTTTTTTTTTTTTGCTTAAGAATCAAATGCACTCAGTATTTCTTGGACATTAGGTTTTTGAAACCTTGAGCTAGTCTTGTTGAGCCTTTCTGTCCTGTTCCTGCATTGTGGATGGCCAGGTGAGGAAAATTGTTACTTTCAGCATCCACAGTGTAGTAGGACTTCACAGTGAATTGTCCCTTAACTTACAATCAAGGGATCATGCAAATGCTGTAGGAATTTTACAGCCACAAAACCACAAGAATAATAAGTGGCACGAGGCTGTTATACAATCTAATTCTGTACAGGAAACAGCCAACATAAAATAGAAGGAGAGGGGAATGCACTTCATCCTGTGAAATAATGTATGGGGGTACACAGAACCCCTGGACATTAGCATACCTGCCTTGAATATATATATTTTTTTCTTCCTGTTCTCAGAGACTGTCACAGGCAAGAGAATGATTTTCTAAATAAACAAATAAAGCTAAACCTAAACTGTAATCTGTATATTTCTAAGCACAGAGTAAGACATTCTGAATAATAAGTTTTAGAAGTCATATTTTCATTTCATTCTCCTGTTTCTTTTCTTAGCAGGAAATGCACATTGAGATACTTAGGTAATATGCAATTAGTTATCAAGTGTTTAAAGCTTCTTACTCACCCACTGGAGACATTTCTGGGACGCTGGCAACATAAGGCCCATCCAGAAACTTTGGCTCATTATCATTAATGTCCTGCACTTTGATGATGAATTCTGATTCCGGCTCTAGTGGTTTCTTGGTGTCAACATCCACAGCTTGAGCCCGGAGTGTGTAGAAAGGTTTTTCTTCTCGATCTAGGCTTCTTATGGCATGAATGTCTCCTGTGGTCTCATCAATGGTAAAAACAGTGCCGGCACCATCTCCTGAAAGGGTATATTTTACAGTGCCCACTCCCTTGTCCAAGTCAGAATGAAGCTTGAGAACACAAAAACAAACAAACAAAAAAAAACCCAAAAACAACAACAACAACAACCAAAAAAAAAAAAAAAAGAGAGAAAAAAAAGAAAAAGAGGAAAAGAACATTAATGGATTTTTCTAGGCGGGAAGAAAATTATTGGGGCTTGTTTGGTTTTTTTTCCCTCTTGCGTAATAAAAGGTGCAATTTCATAAGTAATCCTTAACTATCTCTAACTGCATGAAAACATTTGGGTAGCATGCTATCTAACAGTTGTACGCCCATCTAGTACCCAGCACAGAGAGCATTTCAAAATCTTACCTACTTTCTCCCACGAATACTGTTCACTAGTAAAACTGCAGTGAAGCAGGGCTTTGGATTTGTTATAAAATGATATTTAAGACCTAGGATGGAAAACCATCAATAACCACATCAAACAAACATGAGGTGACATGAGAGACTGTCAAAAGCTTTCACAGGTTTTTGGCTTTCAATAAAGTAGAAGGGAAGTATCCAATTTTCATTTCACAAACAAGAATTTTTGACATTTGACATTCTTGACAGAATCTTAAACTCAAATTCAAAGTAAAACCTGGTTTAAAAAAGACAATATACACTTCTTAATTACAGTAAACGCTGAACAGATGCTACCTCTCATATGAATATTTGATCTGTCCTTTGTTTATATTATGTCCAAATATTTGTTTCTGTCCTTTCAGAGACAGTTACATGGCAGACAATGTGAAGCTAGTATTTCTTTTCCTTATTGGAAGAATACTGAACTCAGTCATTTCTGCCTTACCTCAATTATTTCTACCTCAAACACCAATATACACATCTTTCAGGCTATTAGTATGTTAAATCGCTTTTTCTAATTTGAAAAAAATACTTGAATATGAGTTCTTGGATGTTTTTTGTCCATTTGATCAGTGTCTATACCACTAGAATGTGGCCTTAAACACTATTTCAAACACAGGATTTTCTGAAATCAAAATACAGTATGATGAACTTCTTTCTCAGGTGCCTCTCTTTCATGCTCATCTTTTAAATATATTTGAGAGTTCTGAATAGATACTCAAGGTTACATCACTGATGCTGAAATAGTTTTTAAAATATTTGCCTGCTTGTTCCACCTAATGAGGACCAGAGAGATCTACTATAATGGACAGAGGTTGGAATGGAGTTTTTGAGAGTGAATTCCCTTAAGCAGTACAGTAAAGTGATTATGACCATAGGCTTTATTTACATGATGTACTGCCCAAGGTGAAACATAATAGAGGAAACATAGGACATGAAAAGAGATTAAGTAGAAAATAAATTACTGAGAAACTAAATGGTTTTGGTAATGGGGCAAGAAGCTAAGCTCAGAGAAAGAGGTAAAGGCAATTATTAACATTTACAGCTATTGCCTTGAAATTGGAAATAGATCTTTGTGACTGTGGAAGAGGTCATGGTTTGTGGGACAAGGCGAACACCAATGTAGTCTCTTCTTTGTCTACTTTTGTCTCAGTGAATACACTAGATTCTGGTCTTTCATCTAGCTGCCCCTGCATGTGATTTTAAATTACCTCTCCAGTCCGAAGTACAGCACTTTGCTTCTCAGGTATTAAATATTTCTTTGCTTGCAAAATGAAAAGATAATGCATCCTAAGGTAATTAATGTGTATTTTTTTCTCTTTGTCTCACAGGCTTCCTGCTGTTTCATTATACCTTGCTCAGTTAAAATAGCATTTTCCTTCCACTATCATATAGAAGCATACAGACACGCATGAAGTGGAAAAAAAACCTAAAAACAAAAATGTGATGATAAGAAAGCTCAAAGAAAAAATCCTAGAGATTTCTAGGGGGAGATACACTATTTTCTTGCTAGTATCCCTGTATTACATAAAATACATTGGGCTTTATTGTGAAGTCTACTTTGTTCCATACTCCTGGAAGTAAGAATACCACAGAGCAAAACAATGTCATTTTGAAGCAGGGATTTGTAAACAGGGAAGCTTGCCAAGAATATTGTCTGTACTGCCATCTCCTGCCATCAGATTTGGCAGTAAAGCTGAGATGGCTGAGTGTCTTTCTGATTGCCAGATGAAGTTTTCATGTTCAACTAGTGAAAAATCAGACTGCATTGCATGTGTTACCTGAGCACTTGGATTATACTAGAGAGAAATAAGTATAGTTTTTTGCCCTATTTGAGGGAAAAGGTAAAAAGTATAACAAGAAAGCAGCAAAGCAAGGGATCCCAACAGAAGAGGAGAATGAAATAAAAAGACAAGCACAAGCACAGCCTTTTTTCAAACTTATTTGAGCAAAAAAAGCTTTATAAAAGGCAGCATTATCAATTCCACAGTTATAGATGTATTTACTGTGCTTCACAAATATCACCCAGCTAGTATAACCTAGGAACCATTCCATTGATTTAAGCAGAGTTATATTGTTTTGCATTAGTAGGGATCTGTCACATTATACTCATTTGTCAAATCCTGCTAATCTGCTGATTTCAATACAGGCTTCTTAGATGCAGTTGCTGGACAAAGGGCAAATGCATGCTTATTTGTAACCCACATTGAGCCTTGTAATTTGTGGGACAATTCAACATTACAAAGTGTCTAATTACTGTAGGGGAACAGCTGATTGACTTAATTTAAAATAACAAAATTCTCCAACAATAAAAGGCACACAATACTGACATTCAGATGTAAGGATGGAGAGTGAGGACCTAGCACTAGTTGGACTTGCACAACACTAGAAAATTATCCTGAATTTCAATTTTCCAGAAAGCAGTTTAGGCTAAAGAATAAGTGCTTGCTAGTGAGTCTCTGATTAATTTGTTACAAGCTCTACTGTACTGGAAGAAAAATGTTTTTTCTTTCTTTTGTGCTGGAAAATGTACATAAGATTTGTGAGAGAATAGTTTTTCCGACCATGTATCCTGCAATAGTTTTGGGTTTGTGGTCTATTTCTCCTTCTTGCTTGTACTCATTTTCTAATCCTTGCTCCTCAGTGATTTGAGCAAAACTACAGGGCAATAGAAGAGGTACACAAATCTTACCTCCCTGCCAGTGTGTTCACATTTCAGAATTACTTGAATTTACTGCAAGAGGGTGGGACAAATGATTGTATTCATATGGATTTTTCTTACTGCTTTGTCTGGAAATCCTAAATATTAAAAATGCCAGAAAGGTTTGGAAATGCAATGGATTAATTTCTACTATTTGCTAAAATCTGCACTGTTATTCTTACTACCAAAGTAACACAGAGTTTAGTGTCAGATCTTTGGGCAAATCTGTCCCAAGTGTAAAATTAATGATTTCTTGCAGCAAACTCTTTTTGTTCAGGAAATTACGAGTATTTTTTTATGATGGCAGATAAAAGACATATCACCCCATAATTCTTGCTAATGTGTGCAAACAATAACACATATGGCAAAGGAAATGACTGATAAAAAAATAAAGTATGAATAATAAGATGGAGACTATTGTGAAAAACATTGCATAAATTTATGTAGAAATTATGGAAGTGGTTTTGAATCATATACAATACCATATGCCAGACTGAGTCAGTCTACAAGTCCATGTGATCTAGCAATCTGCTTCAGCCTGTAACTAGCTGAAAGCTAGTTTGCTTCAGAGGGGATGAAAAAGTTGGTAACAACCCACTACAAGTACAAGTATTCAGTTTTTCAGGCAGTTATGCCCAATTCCTAACAAGCAGTATGATTATGCTTCTTTTAGCAGTAAGTTAAGATCTTAATGCTTCAATAACTCAGTGTAATTAACTCCATGTCACTTCAAGAGTTCATACATTTGTACAAATGACTTGATGTTACATATGAAGCTTCATGAAAGATCAAGAAATGCATTAGTTATCATACTTCAAGAATTGCTGTATACTCCTAGATAAATGCTGTCCTGGGTTCAGCAGTAGCAGTCATTTTTCTCCTCCTTAGTAGCTGGTGCAGTGCTGTGGTTTTGACTTTCAGTCAGGGAACAGTGCTGATAACACCGATGTTTTTAGTTACTGCTCAGTAATGTTTAGTCTGACCAAGACTTTCTGAGCCTCATGCTCTGCCAGGGAGGAGGGGAAGCCAGGAGGAAGCAGAGACAGGACACCTGACCCAAAGAAGTATTCTATACCACAGCAGGTCATGCCCAGTATATAAACTGGGGACAATTACATGGAAGGGCTAGATCACTGCTAGGGTTACGCTGGGTATCAGTCGGCAGGTGGTGAGTGGTTGAATTCTCTTCCCTTGCTATTTCCCTTATCATTATTATTATTATTGGTGGTAGCAGCAGTGGTTTGTGTTATACCTTAGTTACTGGACTGTTCTCATCTCAGCCTGTGGGAGTTACATTCTTTCGATTCTCCTCCCAGTCCCTCTGGAAGCTGGGGGAGAAAGGGGGAGAGTGAGTGATAGGCTGCATGGTTCTGGGTTGCCGGCCGGGCTTAAACTACAACATCACACTCCAAGAATTGCTGTATACTCCTAGCTAAATTCAACACGGCAGTAGTATGGATCAGAAGTACTTGTTCCTCGGTGCTGATTTGCTCCTCAGTATGCTACGCATCTGTCGTTGTTTAATTACGCATCTCATCCTCAACTGTTCATCTTTTTTTTTTAAAAGCATCAATGACTTGCATTATTAAACTTACAGTGATTTGGAAGGTAAAATTTGCAAATTCAGAGACATAGGTAAAGAAATCGGAAGAATTTAACAAATTGAGAGATAGTCTAGCCTTAAAATGAAGTAATTATTATACCCTCACAGAAGATGCAAGAACAAGGGATATAACATTCACTAAGATTGCTGTGATGCTAATTTCACGCAATACAGACCTTGAAAAGTTTTATGAACTGACTGATTTCCTCTGATTTCCTTTCTGAATTTCTCATATATGTGCCAAAAAAAAAAAAAAAAAAAAAAAATTGCAAACATCAAGGAATGTGCAACATCCCTAAATTGATGTATTCACCCTGTGATATATTCTGAGATGCTAGGTCTTATTTCATTGCCAATTTAAAAGGCTGAAAAAAACTCCACAGTTAATTTATTTATTGGTAGTATATCAATTTAAATGCTGTATTGCAGTGCATAGCTGGAATGAAAACATTGTTAAATGTTCCAAGATTTTAACCCTTCCTTGCATGAGCATACTAGTTATCCATCTCACATCTGTCTCTTTACATCATTTTTCATTATGCAGTATATTTTAGGACCTTATTCCATTATTTCCTCTGCCTGTTTCTACTTCCAAGTATCTACACCTGCTCCGTAGCCACCAGGTCTTCCCCCTGCCCTTTCTTGGTTAAGGTGTGCAATAAAAACTGGAACGTAAAAATAGCCAGTCAACCCAAGTATTACCAAAGACTGTTAACACGGGATGATGTCCTGAACTGAGTAAAGGAAAATATGTCATTGCTGTATGGAAAGTATAGATGCATGCAGAGCTATTTTGGTAATCCCCTACTAAAAAAAAACCTGTGTGTTGGAATAGGGATGCCCATTACAGGAGAGGAGGGCATAAATGAGCCTAGAAAAACCTTTGATACTAACCACCTGAGAAGACTTTCTATTTGGAACATTGCCCTTTTAAAAGACACTTATTCTACACATATTTTCTATTGGCAAGAATTCTGTGGTCTACACAGACTGCACAGTTTCTCTAAAAACCTGATAATTAGATTCTAATGTGCGGTTTCATACAACCTTTTTTTTCCCTTCCCTCTAAAAATACATAAAAGCTGAAAATCTTTCCCAGATAAAAGGGGGGTGTGTTTTTCAGACACATTAGTTTAGAAATTGAGTAATAAAAACACAATGCAATTGCTGCTAATCAAACCTAATAAAATATTTTTCTTTCATCTCCTCTCCATAATACCCCACACCCTCCTTGCCCCTCCATTTAAAGGCAAGGCAACATCAGCTCACAACACAGGGCAAGTGTTTCTTGACCCTAAAAATCTGGATTACCTAGGTCATCTTCTGAATAGTCAGTTAGCATGCATTAATCAGGAAAGACTGCAGACTAAAGCTTGCATTGGGAGGACTCAGGACACTACTACAAAATGGTTCAGATGAGCAACAATCTGCAAAATAGGCATATGAAAAGAAGTAGCAACTAAAATCATAGACTCATAGAAATGTTTAAGCCGGAAATGACCTTTAAGATCAAGTCCAACTGCAAAATCATAGAATCAAGTAGGTTGGAAAAGACATTTAAGATCACGTCCAACCATTAGCCCAGGACTGCCAAGACCACCACTAAACCATACCGCTGGAGGGCGTCATCTACAGAGTTTTTGAACACTTCCAGGGATGGCAATTCCACCACTTCCCTGGGCAGCCTCTTCCAATACCTGATTACTCTGTGACGAAATTTTTCCTAATGTCTAACCTAAACCTCCCCTGGCACAGCCTGAGGCCATTATGTCTTGTCCTGTTGCTTGTTACTTGGGACAAGAGATCAAACCCCACTTCACTACAACCTCCTTTCAGGTAGTTATAGAGAGCGATAAGGTCCCCTCTGATCCTTCTCTTCTCCAGACTAAACAGCCCTACTTCCCTCAGCTGTTCGTCACCACACTTGTGCTCCAAACCCTTCACCAGCTTTGCTGCCCTTCTCTGGACCCACTCCAGCACCTCAATGGCTCTCATATAGTGAGGAGCACAGAACTGAACACAGTATTAGAGGTGCAGCCTCACCAGTGCTGAGTACAGGGGGGCTGATCACTGCCTGGGCCCTGCTGGCCACACTATTTCTGAATACAGGCCAGGATGCTGTTGGCCTTCTTGGCTACCTGGGCAAAAGCTGGCTCATGTTCAGTGGCCATCAATCAGCACCCCCCGAAAAACGATGAGGTAAAAAAAACATAAGAAAGAAAAAAAAAAAAAAAAAAAGAATTATGGTTTTTAAAGGACATTTGGAAAAGATGTTTCTGTTCCCTTTTAAGACTGAATAGTATTTGCAATAGGAAGGGGTATTTTTCTACAGGCTGTGTACAGGGCTTTTACAAGAAATTCCCATTCACAACTAGGCTTTCTAAGGGCTATGAGAATTTTAAACAATAAAAACATCCATTAACAGATGCATATATATATATATAAAAAATACAAATATATTCATAAAAAATATGCCAATATAAAAAAAAATAATTATTTCAACTAGCAAGCTGCATGTATCTTATCACCATGACTAATTTTCTCAGGGGAGTATTGCTATGGATTTTTTCCCTATGTTTATTAAAATATCTACTTCCAAGAACTGGCATTCTTCTGTCTATTTTTTTATAGAAATAGTTATAGAAAACAGGATTCTGCCTTTTTCAGTATCTTTTGTACACTGTCCAAATTGGATTAGAGTACTTTCTTATTCAAGAGGAATTAAATAGAAAGATTTTCTACTCTTTTTCTAATGATTCCTGTTTGACAAATAAAGCTGAACGTTATTTAAATTAAAGCACCAATTATCCAATTAAATAAAACATTATCTCCTTCCCTTATGGGGATTTAGTTTATGCATACTAAGACCAGATTTTTCCAATAATGACTGTGGTTGTCAGTTAGTAATATGATGGCAAGTAAGTCATTAGCAAGGAACAAAACCAGTACTTGACCTGGTCAAGTTCAAATGAATCTTCATTCCTATCATTACTGACTTGAGGGGTCAAGGACTGTTAATTTCCCAATTAATGAATAATTTTGGTGCATTATGCAGAATTCAATAATAACATATTAAAAAACACATTCCAAAATATATATATTTTTCTCTCGTGAAATTATATTGCCCAATACAAGAGGGACGTGGACCTGCTGAAGCGAGACCAGAGGAGGGCCATGAAGCTGATCAGAGGGCCAGAGCACCTCTCCTATGAAGATAGGGTAAGACAGTTGGGTTGTTCAGGCTCAGGGGGACCTTATAACAATCTTCCAATACTTAAAGGGTGGCCAACAAGAAATCTGGACCAGGACTTATTGCAAAGGCATGTAGTAATAGAACAAGGGGAATGGCTTTAAGAAGACAGAGGGTAGATGTAGATTAGATATTAGGAAATAATTATTTGCTGTGAGAGTCGTGAGACACTGGAACAGGTTGCTCAGAGAAGCTGTGGATGCCCCATCCCTGGAAGTGTTCAAGGCCAGGTTGGATGGGACTTTGAACAACCTGGTCTAGTGGAAGGTGTCCCTGCCTGTGGAAGGGGGGTTGGAAGAGATGATCTTTAACATCTTTCCAACCCAAGCCATTCTGTGATTCTATGATTTATGATAGAACAAATATCACTAAATAAAAAAATACACCAATAAAATACAGAAGGAATAAAAATCTATCAATAATATTTCATCATAACTGGATTATACAAATAATTATATAGGTAAGTAACAAATTGCATATCTTTCTCATGACTTTTATATCACCATTTCAGCTGGAGTCGTTGCATATAGAAACTCTCTTAAACTTAAATGTAAGAATCAATATCAGAAGTCTCTTTTTTATCAAATTATTCTTACTCAACTTACATAACTCCATGTTACAATGTGCTCTGTGTATATGTGTTGATAGGTTTAAATTCACAGTTATGCTGGATTCCATTTGAGAGAAATATTCTGCAGAATGATAAAAGCTGATGGAACCATTCATCTGCTGAGGGCCCTGGGTATTACTACATTAAAATAACAACATAATCACAGGTTTCAACAACAAATTCTAGTATTGGCCATTAGAAAACAGCAGACAAGATCTGAGGAAATTTATCAACTTCCAATTTCTTCTTTCTCTAATGCAATTTTATACATCCTGTGAAGTAATAGCTCTAATGAAGTGTGCAGCTGCTGTCAGTGGAAAATGATTTCATCACCTCATTAAATTTTTATAATTTCAGCATTTTTTGAAGTATTTTATGGGAAGAGAGGAGAGAATTGAATCTGAAACCTTTATAGTCCAAAAATCTTAAGGCATCAGATGGGAAAAGTCGGGTTGTTCCATGTATCCTCATGCATTAATGTGGCCTTTTCCTTTCTTTTCACTACTGTGTGCTTGATTCAAGTCTATGATAAACCATCTGCTGGTTAAAAGGAGTCTGTGCAAGACATCACCTGTTACAAATGAATGCATTTCAGCTGGCACCAGTGGAGCTGGTTTGATTTACACCTGTGAAAGCACTGACGCTCCCTCTGTTCCAGTGCCTGGCTAGAGTCCCAGTGGGTAAGTGGGAGCATAGTGTTGATGTCTGAAACTGAGAAATGAGGGAAGAGAATTTGCCACAAACAGGGCTCTGGGCTTTCAGCAGCAGATACTTGCATTCCTTTTCAAGGCGATACTTATTTTTTAATTCTAAAAACTAAATGAAGCAAAGATAACATTACTATCAAATTCTACATTCACATTCTTGCTATTTAGTTGTGCAAGATCCACCAAACTCCCAATGGGATTGCTATAATTAGTTGAAATGGTAAGTATAGAGGGGTTGTGCTTTTTTAGATAGTATATACAATTGTATTCTGAACCAGGAATCACTGTAAGAATATAAGAAAAACCTGCATCTCTCTGGATGCTACATACTGACAGTAAAACGTTATTCTGCATTATGTTTCCTGCTGTATCCCTTCTACAACATATATAAAAGATCAATGCATGAAAATATGAAATATGCTGCATGAATAAATATAATAAAAATAGACACCAGGCATGTAGGAAGTCTTTACATTAAACATGTTATAAGAAAATTTGTAAGACACTTATTAGAGGAGAGTTTATAATTTCTAACGACTGCCTAATTATAATTACGAAAAGAGTCTCTCTGAAGATCACCAGATAACCACTGTTCAAAAAGTTGAGAACAAGCAGAAACTTTCTATCACAAAGTGTCACTGAAATTCAGTTGTTGGCAATGTTAGATGCTTTCAGTCTAAAATTAGGTGGTTTTGAAGTGAAATGACAATTATTTTTTTCAAGGGTGTGTGAACGTGATCCATTTTCTGTAGAATTATACTCTGTAGATGTCTTAAACTACAAGGTATAAAATCATGGTTTATTTTCATTCTTCTTTCTGTGTTAACTACTTCGGCTTTACACAATAAATACCATTAGTGTCAGAGGGCAAGTGCTTGAATACCAAATTCAACATGATCAACATATGAGATACCTCATCTCATCTAATGATATTATGGACATTTTTTTCTTGAGATTTAATTACCCATGGAAGCAATAGCTACAGCTGCTCAATTGCATGACTTTTTTACTCTCACAGAAATTGCTCTACTGATGCAAGTGGGAACGCCTTTGTGTAGGCTGTAGGATTAGCTATGAATACGTCATAGGGAAGACAGCATACTCTGCCATTCTGCTTCTGAAGACGGACAAAAAGACAGCTGCCTATTGATGGCCACCATGGCAAATGCGAGTTATGGAATGATATCCACTGCTAGAAGAGATCATGGTTCTGAGAAGCTTCCCACACCTTCCTTCGGTGAGATTCACTTTGCCACCCCAAATGTCTAGAGCTAACTGAATTCCTCTGAACTTCTTTTTATCATACTGTCCCATCTAGTTAAAATAGTTGAATAACTGGCTTTTGTAAGCCTGGTTCTTCTGAAACTAATTACGGAAAAGTCAAACTTCCTGCTGGAGTTTTTATTCTGAGGAGGCAGCAACCTGTATGAGGGACGGTAGCTGTGGAGCAGCATATATTTCCACACCACAACTGCAAATAGGAGAAGAAATATATCTCCAACTATAAGCATCTAAAGGCATAGTAATCACGAAGCTAGTTAATCAGCCCCTAACACAGAAAACTGTGGTTAGGGGTTAGTTGACCTCCATAGCTGGAGCAATGGTGCATCTGACACAAAATGAATGCCAACTGACTCGGGCTCCCTGACTCCGCTCAGCAAAATATCCAGTGATCAATTCTCCACAAAGTCAAAGGCTCAGTGCAGTTCCTAGAAGCATACCCCCATAAGACTTCCTAAGCTAGGTTTACCCTACTTTAGGAAGCCACAATTCCCTGACATGCAGACATGAAAGGACATAGATCACCACATAGACTCCTGTTGTGTTATTCAGTGGTCTACACATGCTGAAAAGATTTCTATGTGTACCAAAGATGATAATAATAATTAAAAAAATTACTGAAAAATACACAACTTGAAAGTACTTTTAATGGGAGTTTTGTCATAAATCAAAAAGAACATGTTCCTGAAGTTAGAACATGAAAGAAATGGACTAGAGCCATAGGGTCTCCTCCTTTTTGAGTAAACATATTCTGAGAGTATCAGTTTAAGTCCATTACATATGCAGAAGTCAAAGATTGTAAATGGATTATAAAAGCTTATACTTACTTTGACATTGATTGGAACTTTCAGTAAAAAATAAAACTTCTGCTATTTCATTTTTTCTTTCTATCATTATGTGCTTCAATTCCAGCTGGATCTTGGGGAGTTTTAGAGCAAAAGCCTATTAAATTCTGTTGGTGCTGATTAAACTTTCTTCTTTTTGACCTTCCCCTTAATATATTTTCTCATTATTTCAAATATTTTTCTGTAATGACTGTATTGCAAATTAATATAAAAACTCTCTTTTTCATGTATTTAAATTTAATGTTATGTTAAATACAAAAAACTTGTTCTGAAAATCACACTTACTGTAAAGCACTGTCAGTTAAGTTGTCTCTTTGCTTGATAATGACAACCTAGAACACATAGGCAATGACAGAACAGAAAGATTCTGCCTCAACCTGTCTATCACTGACAAGACACGCTAGCATAAACTATTTGACCACTTCTCTTTTCTAAATAGGAAAAAAACCCCTTAGTTTTTATCACAGAGGCAAAAAAATATCGATTTTAACACACATATCAGAAGGATAATTTTAAGGTATTTACAGGCACAGAATTTTATAAGTGAAACAGAATATCTATCTTCCAAACTTTTAATCTCTTTTTCTTAACTTCAGTTGACCCTATAACCCCAGGCAAACAAGCATGCCACAACACAAAATAAAATGCAAAATAATCCAGCAGTCATGAATCAATAATGTTTAATGTGTACGAGTGATAGGAATAGAAGGTACAGCAGAGAAGCTGAAAGACTTCTTCTGTGTCTGGTATCTCAATTCCAAGAAAGCGCAATCACGTGAATCATGTTCCAGCAAACAATTTTTTGAAGTTTTGCAGAAATAAAACAAAAAAAAAACCAAATCTCTTTCAGTGGGTTCTTTTAATTAACTGACCTTTGGATGGGCAAAAAGTAGGTTCTTAAGACAGGTCAAATGCTAGACAGAATTTGTTATTCAGGTTTGGATTATTTAAAACAAGCAGCATTTATGTGGCACTATGCAGAACTGAATCAAACCACAGAAATCCTACATATATGGTAAGTTATGAATACATTCACATTTCACGTATCATTAAGCTGCACTGTGTGAGAATATTGACATGCCTTCTTTTTAATAAAAATGTCACACCTATGTACTAACAAGCAAAAGAAAATTATTTTCCACAGCTCAAGCCTAAATAGTTTCTGCTCAAATGGAACAGTTTAATTATAAGTCTGAACAGTGATTGTCTCTGCTGGATTGTCCCAGTGCAATTTTTTTTTAAATGTGTTGAGTTTAGATGAAGTTATATTTTAGCTATAGCATTTACTTGCAAGATTTACTCATATTTTTAACGGAGAAAGAAAAATGCTCTTAAGAATCAGTGGAGAAAAGAGTATAATAGATAAAGAAATTAAAAAGCTTTAAAATTTGGAACAGAAATGATTGTAAGGTTGAAGTAAGACCATTTTCTACAGCTGTGGCTCTACTTATGTATTATACTGATGAAATAAAAGAACAGCCGTCTCTGCTGCTGCTGTTGAAGATGGAGAAGTACAAGAATGCATGGAGTCATTTCTACCCCAGAGACAAAGGGCAGCAAATTACTGCTACAGAGATTTTGGGAGAGGAAAAAAGCAGGAAGCGAAGTAGAAGAGCTGCATCTGGATGAGCTTATATGCCATCCCTTTTCCGATAGAGCTGCTCCATGAAACAACAGAGGTGTTAATTTGTTCTTAATCCTTCTGCATATGGTTCTTCCAGAAGTCCTAGGGAAAACGATTTACAGGGGCAAAATCTCTCCAGGCTCCAGGGAAGCCTAATTCTGCCCATAAAGCCTAAATCTTGGCCTCGAGAAAGCCAGTGGCAAAACTCCCATTGTCTCCAATTTTATTCAATAATAATTAGGACCTTGGAATTACTAGCAGAGTACTCTCCTGCAGAGTAATAGCAGGGTACTCTCCTGCAGAGTTAAACATATTCTTTCTTTTTTTTTAAATCCACACACTTTAGTAAGTTTTCTTTTCACTTTAAAGTTTTAACAAACTGAGTATCTTAAAATTGTAAGAACAAAAATATTTTCTTTTCTTCTGTGAAAATCAATCACCATCTCTCCCTCTCCATCTCTACCTCCTTTCCTACCTTTGACTTTCAAGAACCTCAAATAGTACTATTTGAATGTTTCAAGATTCAAGAAATGGGATAAACTGAACAGTAAACTCAAGTGAACTGATCAAATAATGCTTTTTGCAATTTTAACGATAAACCTTCATTTAGACAGAAAGTACTGTGAAATCCTTACACTGGTGCAGGAGTTACTTGTTATGTGACAGGGGTTTTAGATTTTATCCTTTTATTAATGTACGTTGAAGCAAGGCTTCTCAGGCTTCTTTCACTGACAAATGTTGCAGCTATTGATAGCTAAATTCACCTGGATTTGCAGTAGCTGTTAATTATGATTAAGGAAGGCATAGTCACAAAAGGAAGCATTTTCTAGTGTTTTCCTAAAAAAAAAAAAATAAATTCCTTTGGTTTGATAGATGATTTGCACATGTCCTTTTTGAACTTAAGAACAGACTTTGATATTAAATAATAAGAAATTTATTGTCTGGAGACCTTCTAAGCATCAAACATCATCTATTTCCTTTGTTGTCTGACTTTTTTCATGGATTTACCATACAGTTCTCAATTTCATACTGTTGGGACACTTGCTCCAAATATAGAAACCAGAACTGATAAAAATGTTTGTGCCTCTCTAAAAAGCCAATATAAACATGACTTAAGATAAAGAAGAAATTTCTCCTTTGTTTTGACAAAAAATTTTGTTCACTGAATAATAAAGAATCTCTACTGTGAATAAGACTTTAAGGAAACATACAATCTATTAAGAGATAAATTTTAGCTATACCTGAAATACATATGTATAGAAAAAACATATTTGTTAATGAGATCACAGAACACTGGTAACTATTTAGAATCAGATCAATTAATCCTAAACTAATTAGCATCTGTTTGTTAATGAAATTCTTACTCTAGCAATATTTGCATCATAAGTTGAACTAAATTTACCAACAAAGGATAATATAGTCTAATTTCCATAGGACAGTAAGTCAGCTACTGCAAGAATTCAATTCATTCAGGAAGGTAATATGTAAACAGAGTGCTTTTGCTTAAACCAAATCAAAGAAGGAACAGGTAATTATTCTTATTGACTACTGAATTTGCCAAAAATGAGTAACCAAAACACAGTAGTTTTTTCTGTAGTTCATCTTTTTTGAGGAGAAAATACTCTAGATACACAAATTACTGAATCTGTGGAAAGCTAATGTTTCCAATCCTATTAACAATTTGATTACAAAAACATTTCTTTTCAATGCAAAGTTATTTGATAGAAAATCTCATTTCTTTCACAAATACCAGACACTGATTTATCTTCTGCAGAATTGTAATGTATAGATACAATGCAGTGAAAACTGCCTTACAAGAGTATTCTCTTCTAAATATTGCTTACAGTAATTGAAAAGTATTGCTTACAGTAATTGAAAAGTATTGCTTTCTAGCAGTGATGTAAGGTGTATTTTCCTATCTCAATCAGAAGGCAATACTCAATCTGGGCAATACTCATAATGTGTGGCTGTATGAACACAGCAAGTGTAGCTTCTGAAAACTGTGCAAGCCACCTGTGGAAAGACACGCAAGGCCGTTCTCTGTAGGACTGCACTTTATTTATGTATAGGGAATAACATGCAACTGCCAAAACCTATATCCACAGTAGGCACAATTCTATTTGTACCAGCCACATGCCCCATAGAGCTTATTCTATTAAAGGAACAATGGGGAGTTTGACTCAATAAGAACAGAAAAAGGCTTTATGCACAGAGCTTCCCATCCCTACCCTCACCTTCCACACCTTCACAGGGAAATAGCCATTCTTGCTGAGCTGCTATGAGATCCAATTTAGAGCTACATCCTCTACTCCAAAACAGTCTTTTGAGAGGCTGGCTTAGGGCTGTGAAAAGAATACAGTATTAACTTGTAGTGGGCCTTTTTAAGCTTTCAGAATAGATTCAGCCCTTTCTGGCATCCAGCTGGGCTTGTTTTGAGTGCTGTAAAATATGCTCTGAAAAAACATTTAGCACAGACAAAAGAAAATATTTAAGCAAAAAAGAGCATTTGATTTACTGTATGTCTGCCTTAAAAGTGCATATTTTTCATTTTAATGATACATTACAAGAAGCATGAATTGCTGTTGTGGGATGCCAAATACCTGTCACAATGAAATTTCATGCTATGAAATCATGAATAAACTATGTCCCAGCACACTTACAGCCTTATCACGATGATGTTCTTCTGTAAAATTCAACTGAATTCTGTATGTTTCATAAATATTTTTAAATAGATAAAATTAGTGAGATACCCCTGCTAAAAAAATGTTGAAATTCATATATAAATCAAAATTTCTTTGCTAATTTGTTCACTAAGTTAATGACCTTTTTAGACGGCTTAGCCAGCATGATTAACAAGCCATTATAACACCAATCTCACATAAAATAAAAATAATCTTACAATTAGTTTGTTTTAAACAATACTTCTAAGTAGTAGAGTTTTCATTATTGGAACAGCTGGTACCTGGAACACCACTAATTTACTTTCTTCCTAATTTGATATTCCAGCTGCACCTAGTAGCAGTGTAGCATTTCTGATTTCCTGAAGCATCTATTTTGTAGTTAACTGAGTTAGTACTGTGGACCCCTGGTGACAGTTTTGGGTTTCTCTGACTCCTTTATTATCAGCACTATGGAATTGACCATGGAGTATGGGATTCCTTGGGATTTTTCTTTCTCAGTGAAATTTCTAATCTTTATCCTCATAAATAATCCTACTAAAATTCATTCTTAAGTGTTATATGAATGTGAAATGTAATCCATATTTTAGAAGAGAAAACAATGGGAGAATGGGAAGACCTCGCTTCATTCCACGTATAAAAAATTGTTTTGTTCCTACACATGAAAGAACCTCAGAAATGCTGATTAACTTCCCCTTCAAAAAAAATCTGATACATGCTTTCTCTACTGAAGCAAGTTTTCCCTCAAAATGCACTGTTTCCATTTTTGAGAAAGAGCAACAAGAAACATTTTTGGAATATGGGAAAAAAAATATGGAGTGGTTTTTTAACTTGCTCGTGATCTGTGAATGTCATGACTTTGATAGGCAGACAAATAGATGTTTCAGCAAGGCTGGGCTGCACAAAGCACAGCTAAGAAGAGACACATGCCTGTCTATAAAGAGGTTATAAAAGAGCAGTTATGTATCTTAGATGAAGGATATTTCCCCCCATGACTGAAGCGCAGCGTAACATACATCCTTCCAGCACAACGACACACAGATGCACCAGAACTACTGAAGGAAGGTTGTATGGGGCTTCCAGATGACTTTCCTAAAGTGCAAATAAAAAAATTGTTTTCCCAGTATTAATGACTATGGTTTGTGGGCTGACCCTGCTTCTACACCTACCTCTCTTCCACGAGAGAAGCATCTGTGTCATGCTATGCTAAGGCAGCAGATACTAGCTCTTTCTCTCAGTCCACAAGAACTCCTACATTTCCAGTACTGCCTGCTGTGAAAAGGATGGAAAAGCACTGCTGTGGTTTAAGCTTAGTCATAAATTAGAAAACCATGTAGCCTGCTCGTTCCCGCCCCAACCTGTCCTCCCCCCGCTCCCCACTCCCAGAGGGATGGGGAGGAGAACTGAAAGAATGTAACTCCCACGGGCTGAGATAAGAACAGTCCAGTAGCTAAGGTGTAACACAAACCACTGCTGCTACCACCAATAATAATAATAATAATGATGAGGGAAATAACAAGGGAAGAGAATACAATCGCTCACCGCCCACCGAAAGAGCAGTGATCTAGCCCTTTCGGGTAACTCCCAATTTTACAGCCTGGGCATGACGTGCTGTGGTATGGAATACCTCTTTGGCTAGTTCGGGTCAGGTGTCCTGTCTCTGCTTCCTCCCGGCTTCCCCTCCTCCCAGGGCAGAGCATGAGGCTCAGAAAGTCCTTTGTCAGTGTAAACATTCTAAGCAGTAGCTAAAAACATCGTTGTTATCAGCGCTGTTCCCAGGCTGAAAGTCAGAAACACAGCACTGCCCCAGCTACTAAGAAGGAGAAAAATGGCTGCTACTGATGAAACCAGGACAAGCACTTTTTGCTATAGACAGGAAAAGTAATAAACTAGTTGTAGCAACAACAAATTAGCAGCACGCACGTATCAGCACTGCAGGGCATACGTAGGATTTGAGTAGCAACACACTGTCAAAATCCTGGAGGTATTATGGACTTTGACACAGGAAAGTTAATGATGTTCAGGTTCCACAAACCCATGTTCATATAAGAACTACAGATGATAAGTGTACATCAATTTACAAAGGGCATTATCAATCCTGCTTACAGGAAGGGAAATAGACAAACAAAGAGAAGGATACAAAGTGGCTCAACAATACAATTTGTAAGCAAAATTCAGTGAAAATATAGTGACTCTAATGGCAGTACTCTATCTTGTAGCTGCCTTCCAGCACAACAGCAGCTGTAGATGAGCATTAAGTTTGCTTTTCATTCAAGCCACAGAGCCCCAAACAAAGATCAGAAAAGTGAAGCAGAATAATCTAACTTTGTATAGCTTCAGCTTGGGAACACCTGAGAAACTATCAATCCCAATAACTCAAGCTGACTCTGAAGAACAGCAGAGATGATGATCTCAACAGACAACACCAACTAAAGCAGACTTGTCCTCCTTCCATGTGAAACTGGGTCAGTTCAATGAAGGTTTAAAGATTAAAGCACTAAAGGTCAAGACAGTGGAACCAGGAGGCCCATGAGAATGAAGCTTGGATCATTTATCAGCACAAAAAGTATACAATCAAATGAAGTATCCCCAGCTGCAGGTTTTACCCACACAAACATACACCCACATGTTTTCCATATGCTTTAGTAGTTCTTTTCCTGATGAGACATGTAAGAGAATAAAAAGAAAAAAGGGAAAACAAGAAAAAAGAAACAGAAAAGGATGATCAAATGTGTAAACCATATGAATTACTAATGGATGTTGCAAAACAGCTAGCAAATGTTTTCAAAAGAGCAAATGAATATTACATAGCCAAGTATTTTAAAAATATGCATTTTATGAGAACCTTAAAAGAAAAAACATGGCATTTTAGACTGCATTCTACATACAAGATTTCTCTATCACAGATTGTGAATAATGTATGCATCCTTTCTCATCTCTTTTATATATAAGAAGTTTTGAAATATTAATTTTTATAGTTTTAAAAAAGTACAATTAATATTTTCATGAGCACATATTCAGGAAAAGTACTGGATTTCACATAAAAAAAAAAAAGAGCATAAACCAATACTTAGAAAATTATTTCTGCTCTTCATAATTCCTTTTACTCTTTTCACACAAAAATTTTTCTCTTGAAAAATTATTTTTTTTAGTTGTGTTATTCTAATTTTCTTTCCATTGGAAAAAAAATAACTAGACTTCATGTCATCTTTCATTATTGCAGTGAAAAAACCTACTTAAATAGAACACATTTCCTAAACCAGATGCATTAACAAATAATTTTTCATTTCTCTGTCATAATTCTTATAACATTGCATTGCCTGCTTCGTGCTTTGTCTTATCAATCAATTAGGATCAAGTAAGAAATTATTAAAATAGAAATCTCTCAGTGACTTCAACAAAAATTTGATCTGTCTCAAAATTTTTATTGCTCTTTGTGGTTCTTTTTTCATATTGTAGCGGTACTTTTTTTCAAAAAGTAGCGGCTGTGTTCTAACACATGTAAGACTGAATTAACCAAAAAAGAAGGCATATGGGCAAATGTAAATTTACTCAGGCTTTATTTTTGACTTCTCCTGCAGACCTCATATGGAGATCACAGACATATAAACACACATATATGTATATACTAGACTCCATGAGTATAATTTGGGGGTTGTTTAAAAAGTGATTCAACAGTACAGCAGGATATATACATGAGAACACAATGGAAATTTTTGCTCAGGGACCTCTCTTCCCTGTATACATTGGAAGCTTATTTCTTCTAACTCAATAGCCTGTCTGTGCTCTGATTTTGTGTAAACCATGCAAAGATTTACCTTTTAGTACCTAGATTTCCAAGGATTTTAGGCTATGACAGCTGTGCATTACAAGAATGAAAACATCACAAATTTATGCATATAAATGATATAAATATAAATCTTAATATAAATACTGCGAAGTGCTATTGTAAAACTGAGATCCTACTCTCCTACATTATAGTACTATTCTGCATAATTTCTTCCTCACCTTTGGACACTTGACTGCATAAATCACTTCTGCTCAGTAGCTCTTCTTAAAAGGACTGGAAATCTAACTAAAGCTTAGGAAATAGAGCTGACTAAACATGCCAGCACTCACCCAGCATTGGGTAGTTTCCCCATATCTATTTTTTATTACACATAAGCTGCACCTATGTTAGTAAGTAACATGAACCAGTAAGAGTGTATATGTAGAATGAAGCAGCTGATGCTGAGGAGCGATGCCCGCAATAAATGCACCTCAGGGCTTCTTTGCTGTGGACAAGATCTCATCTGGTGCAATGGACTGAGTGCCAATTCATGTAGCACATCTTCTTTGCTTATTTTTATCCAGAAGTGATCTAGTTTGTACTCTTCAAGACTTCTCCCAATGTGAACAGAAGTACAGTAGGTCTGAATGATCAAGAGATTTGCCTCAAAAGTGCACTTTAGATCAGAATGAAAATTCTCATGGAGACTTGCCAGGTACCAGCTAATGCACAAATACCATGATTCTGAAACAGAAATGGACTTCAGTATCTAAGAAGGATAATATCCACCTCTTTGTTTTGCGAGAACCAAAAGGGTTTTTTTAGGAAAGGTCCAATTTATTTTTTGGACACACCAATAAATGGATGTAAGCTTTAGTTTATGTTTGTATTGTAAACAAAGTCAATTTCTCTCTCCATAAATATTCACAGCTCTCATCAATTGGTTATAAAATTAGTGGTGGCATAATGTGAACTGAACTAGAATTTAGCAGGAAAAAAAAAAAGAATTTACTTTAAAATCCCTGAATCTGAAGATCATTTTTCTGAAAAGGATTGGTGTTAATAAAGTCTGCCATAACATGTGGGGTATTAGCAGCATTTAAATAAATGTCACAATCATCTTTCTTTGAAGGAACTGTTTTAGACCCTTGTTGATCCTGTCCTTCAGTTTATAACACCCATGAATATTGAGACTATACATGGCTTTCAGCTATTCAAATACATGATCATGATACACTGTTAATGGCTTTGCAAAGTCCCTGCATAATTTTACCTATATTTATCTTTGTAACCCATTTTTTAGCTCCACTTTGAGCTACATTACAGGAAAGTAACACTGGGGATAAAATACTGAAGTAAATAATTTCAGCATATTTATCTAACTCGCTTCATACCAACTGTCCATCATTAACAAACATGGCAATAAAGCCCACACAGATACAAAGGATGAGAAAACCTTTGGTTCCTACCTTGGAGATATTTGGCAGAGGAGTTGCAGACTTTTATTCTCCCAAATAAGACCATTTTATATTTTTCCCAATAATACAAAATTATCTGTATAATATATAAAATGTGATCAAATTCGGTACAAATTTTTCATTATGTTGTATAGCCTATATAAAATGTAATGTCAACAGGCTAATTACATATACCACTATTTTTTACAAATTTTTTACCACTGATACTTGGAGATAACTGAAGAAAATGAGCAGCCTTTCAGAATGTTGTGGTTTAAGCTTAGTCGTAAATTAGACAAAGCATGTAGCCTGCTTGTTTTCCCCCCTCAACCTGTCCTTCCCCCCACCCCCCCCCAGTCCCGGAGGGATGGGGAGGAGAATCGAAAGAATGCAACT